>JARHVA010007268.1:377500-412500 GCA_037957365.1 Torreya grandis | reverse complement strand
AATTTTATGAGTGGTTTTAATGGGAGGAAGAGGTATCTTAGATTATTTTTAGAGGTAATAAGAACATGAGGGATTGATATGGGGTATTGGTGTTGGTAATATGGGTGGAAAGTTTTGAGCTAACTTAGGTACCTTGAGATGTGGTTCTATAATTATGATCTTTAGGTTAGAATAAGGATGAGGCCCTAATATAGATGGCTTAGATTGAACATAGGGCATAGTCATCTTACTCATTTGAGCACTGTTAGAGGTTGTAGAGGTGTCTTTATGAGGTTTTTCATTTTTCGATGTCTGATGGAGTTCAAGTCTTAAAGGTAGGTGTTATAAGAATTTACCCTTCGGTATACCAAGTCATTTTTATCCTATGTGGTTAGAGTAACCTTTTAACCTTTCATTATTTGTAAGTGGTATTGAGAATGTTTAGACAAGACCTCCTATGGAGGAACCCATCTAATGAGATTAGGGAGGTTTGAATGAATGATATAAATAGGCTTGAATGGATCAGGTTATTCTAAGATATAAGTTGTACAGAGGTCCAAAATTTCTATTACTTTAGAAGAGGATTCATGTGTGTTACTGACTTCTTTAGGTATAAGTTGATCATGAATGGTATTTATTATATGTGCTTCCTGATTTTGGGTGTTTCTAGTGTTTCTTATACAAAATTAGATGAATATGGATGATTAGGGAATAATTATCTAGAAATATTGAGGGTTTGGTTTGAAGGAGAATTTGGATTGTCTAATTATTATTCTCCTCGATCAATAAGGTTTTGGACCAAGCTCTTTAAATATTGACATATATTGATCTCATGACTAGGTACATGTTGTTAGGTATAAAAGTCACTCTCTTTATAAAAATTATGTTTAGGATGACAATAATCAATAGTCTTGATTAGAGGGAGTTCAATAACTGATGTTTTCAAAAGTTTATCTAGGATGGAAGTGTAATATTCTACCAAGGGTATGTATTCCTTAGGTGGAAATCATGTTAAGTTTTTCAATGGTTATGTCTAGGAAGTATAATAACTTGGTGAGATTTTTGTTGATGGAGGGGATGATTTTAGGATAATAGCATTTATCATGACTTTTTGTTTAGAGTTTTTGGACCCCTTGAAAGGATCAAGTTAAATTTTTTTTTTGTATATTAACCTTTACATCTTATAGGGCTCATATTTCTAGCTTATAAGACATGGTAAAGGCTTCATCAAGGGTCTTGAAAGATTAAACCTAGAACATGGATGATATGTTTTTGGTGTATGACCTAACAAAAAGTTTGATTAAATCTATCTAAGGGAGAGAAAATGATAATTAGTTTATAATTCCTCTCCATCTTAAAACAAAATTGGAAATTGACTCTATCTAAGGGAGGGAAAAATGATAATTAGTTTATAATTTAAATAAAATTGGCAATTGATCCATCTTTGAATTTTTTAATGGTGGATAAATTAGTGATGGTTACCCTTCTTATGATATTGATTGAAAAGTGTTCTCGGAAGATTTTGGATAGCTAGCCAAAATAAAGTAGAGAGTGTTGTGGAATGGAACTGTACCAATCCAAAAAAGATTTATTTAGTGACATGGGGAATGTTATCAAGAGGAGACCATTATCATGGGATGTAAGGTAGAATTCATGTCTAAAAGCCCTAATGTGTTTTGAGGGTCCTCCTTGTTTTTAGATTTTATGAACTTGGGAAGTTCCCATTATGTCTGATAGGGTCTAATATAAATATCTAAGTTAATAGGTTCATTATATATTTGTTTATATGAGATCATGCTCTTCTAATCAAAGGTAGAAGCTTTGAGGTTTGCCATCCTATCCATGAGAATGTGCATGAAATCATGCTAGGTATTATATTGAGGCATACCCCCTAAAGTATTTTGTTGCAATTGCTAGTGAAGGGGATACAAAGTGGGAAATGTCTATGAAAGAGGATAACCAACTAAGGTGGTAATGATTGGTTGAGATGTAGTACATACTATAGGAATAGAGGGGGTAGGGTTTATTGTTGAGATAGATTAAAATAGGTGGTTGCAAATGGCTGTGATGGGGTGAGGGATTGAGTGGTTGATTTTGGTAAAAGTTATTGTTAGAGAGGTGGAAAGAAATGAATTTTCGTTAAAATTTGTAATGGTTTAGTTGGGTTTGTGGTCACGTGTGTTTGAATAGGTGGAAGAGTGGCAGGGATTAAAACTATTAAATTTTGAATCGAGGAAGAAGATGGTTGGGTGGATGTGAGCTAGGATATATTAACACTTTGGGTCTGAACAATGGTTGTAAATGGATTAATAGTTACTAGTGGTGATTGATTAACTATGGGATTATACACATTAGTATTAGGGGGTGGAATTGAACCCCTATTGGGATAGATAACTACTAGAGGTAGATAGTAAATTGAAGAGGACACCATGGGTGTTGAATGTTCTTCAAATCCTTTTGGTGGCATACCATAGATGAATTGAGATGATTGGGCATGAGGATAAATGGGAATGTGTATGGATGACATAGTAAGGTAATGACTAAGGGTGAGTGTATTATTATCTATTATGTTCACAAATTATGGGTTTCCCTATGGATAATATTAGGAATACCCTCCCCGAAGGATTTGAGAGAGGTAGGATGACTTGGTGAATGTTGCATGGTTAAAGATGATGTATGTGAGTTGGTTTGATTATATGATTGATACCTAGTAAAAACCATGTAGTGCTAATGAAACAAGGATAAATGCAAAGTAAGAAAAAATAAATTGCTTTTTTATTTTTTCACTCTTTAGTGAAGATAAAACACACACTCTAATTAAATGTTCCTAATGTTTTCCACTTTTTTATCTCTTTTAAAAATTATACTTTAGAAAAAAGGGTGTCAGTCACTTAATCAATATACCATCAACCAATTATTTATACTCAACCATAATATCAAGTCAATTTTCCACTTGGTGATGAAATCCAAGTAGGTTCACTTGGGTAGGATTGTCTTTGTTGATTCTTTGATAGTTATGTGGTTTGGTTGTGTTTGAAAGAGAAGTGTGATTATGATGATAAATTAACTCACCTAATTATGATATGTGAATAACCTAAGAAATCAATTTGATGAACACAATTCATTTTAGATCCAAAAACAAAGCTATTTTTGTTTATGAAAACAATAATGAACAATTTACTCAAAAATTAAAAAAAAACTTAGAGTGACAATGAATGACTATGAGTCCCAAAAGGGTCCCACCAAGCATGCCAAAATGTTTATCTAGTTTTTATGTTAATTTATTTTATAATATGAACTAACAAAAAATCAAAAGAAAAGGAGGGTTTTCACTGAATTGAAGTGTACTTTTAAGATCATTTGTGCATTGTTGACCAAACTATTGCGAGAGCTCCATTTAGCTGGGAAGGAATACTTGCACACAAGTGAGAAACTAGACAAGATTGATTAAAAATTTTATAAGGTGGATTTCTTGGTAAAATAATAGTACTAGGAAGGGTTAAGCTTCCCTTCATTGATGTCAATCCACTTGTTTAGAAATTAAGCTTATAAAAAATGATAATATGAATTACAAATACTTGTTGATAATTAGATAGCATATGATAAGGATAAAATATATTCTTCCTTTACTGTATTAATGTAATCAAAATAGTTGATCCAATAATCCTTTGCAACTTTAGTATCTTCTTGAATACTTTCTAATTGGGTTGAGATGTCACTAGTATTAGGAGTGAACACAATGTCATAGAGACTCAAATCATGCACAATGTCACTTTGCTTAGAAAATAGGGGTTGGGGAATGATTGGTAAATCAAAAATGTTGATTATTTCATGAGGTATTCATAGAATGGTTATCTAAATACAAAGTCCATGTTTGCAAGAAAATAAAATGATCAGAACAAACTAGGGTTGTGGCAAAAATTCATATAAATGGGCTTAGATTCTGTAACTTAATAATTTTGATAGGATCAATGTTGATTCATATAATCAATATCAATTTTATCAAGATTTATATCAATCGATATGAACAATTTTGATTTTGGTAAGATTATTGAGAAAAAAAAGAAATTGGTTTATGGCTTAAGAAAATAGATTCTAAAGATAACTGAGGTCATATAAGGAGTAAAATAATGATATTACTACATAAAATAAGATAAGTAATGAAATTATACTAAAATGAAACAAACTAATAACCTCTAAAATGTCTTAGGATGATGATAAGGACCAGATATGTATTCTAATTTCCATAGAGTCATACCAAAGATTCAAAGGTTCAATGAGATAACATAATGTCTATACTAGAAAATCTCCTGAGTGTTATTTATCTCTCAAGCACTCTACCCACTTTGTACCATAGTTTCAGGATTCGTTTGGGTGAGTTATGGTCATCTATAAGTAATCTATGCTGATCAAATAGAAATAATGTCGATCATGGGATATCACTAACGATTCTACTTTTTCTTGGCAAAACATGTCTAAAGTGGTTCTAACCATAGGGTAATTTAAGGAAGGGGTTTGTTAAGTTGTTTCATGGGTTTTTTTTATATCAAATGTAAGTTGTTAGGATGGGGGCATAATTTAGATTTTATGTATTTTTAATAGATTTTTGAAGATCTAAGAGGTTGGGAAGGGTAAATAGTAATTAATGATATAATTACCATGCGTAAATTTAAATAAATGTGGTGGGTAATAATTGAAGGGGATTTATGACATATAAAGACACTTATCAAGTAGTATACATGAAATAAGTGTCTACACTAATATTCATTGAAACCTCTTACATGCACGCTTCTTTGTTCCCTTTACATTCATTGATCCCTACAATTATATATTTTGATTATGTTCTATATTATCATTTCATATAGAATTTGGATGAAGATGAGGTGTCACAGTACAAAGTATTATGAGCCATATCTTTTAGGTATGATATTCACTTATTTATCAAACCAATAAGTATGTTTTTCATATTGGTGTTTTATTCTTGATTTTCATCAAGATTTCTAACCTATATATTTTGAAATGTAGGTGTCTTCATGGCAGGGTGACATATGCATATATGTGCATTTAGTGTTCAACTACTTCCACATTCTTATCCTTGACAAAAGGTTTTGTGGCCATGCCATAAACATGGATATTGCCTTGCAACTACTACCTTGGATATGTTTCTTTATATATATGCATATTTCCATGATGTGTTGTGCATGTATTATGTGCAATGATACTTATTATTTGGACATGACATTCCAATACAAGTGTGATAATTTTGATTTGTGTTGGCTTTCATTTTTGTATGATTTAAGTAATGGTTTGGTGGTTAATATTGCATTTAGGGATGTATTTCATGATAATGTATGGTTAAATGATGTACTGATGCTCACATATACTCATGCAATCATGTTTATGTGTATGATATGTAATGATGTTGAAAGCTAATCTATTGTGTTTACATGTTTACCTTATTCTCCTTTCAATGATATACATGTTAGTGATAATGTGCACATATTCACATCTCACTATGTATGTTTACAAGTAACCATAGTGGGAAGGAGTGTATTATATAATTTGTATGTATGGATTGTCTCTTTTACCTCCAATTGTCTCATTTACTATCTTTATTTGGTCAAGAAACTCACACAACAGATGTAAATGTATAAAGATGGTTTTTTGAAGAAGAGGAAGAGGGTCGGTGATGAATGCAACAATTTAATACATTAGAATGAGCATGTCATAGGTACATATTCATGCAATTATACATTGTTTATTCTTGTTTTTAAATGTTTTAGACATCTTAGAGAAGATGTATTGTTGTTTACTATCACACCTAAATTTTTTTGGTTCATCCTTTATTTTGAGCATGATCGTTAGCAACCAAAAAAGCTTATGTTTGTCTATAGTACCATCTACCTTATATTATGTTTGAACCACCCATTTCTATCAAATGGATTTCTCCTCAACTATCATATATACAAACATGTTTTGATTATGCATGAGAGCATCATATTCTAATTGCATTTCTTGAGTTTTTTTCTTTAATTACAATGCCTAATTGGTAGAGGTTAGTTCTAAGGAATGAATCATTGTACTCATCAAATGAAATACACCTCTTCTCAATAGATAACATAATTTATTTCCTTCTCTAAAATTTATCACACTTTCCAATTTGGTAATTGTATTCTTTTTTATTGACAAAATCCAAGACATTCCAGTCTTTATTTTTTGTGGACATTTGTTAAATATTTCATTTATTCTTGTGTACTACTTAACAGTTGTAGGATCAACCAGATGATAGGCTTTGGATTTACTGAAACCAATAAAGATACACTTCACATTCTTATCATCAAACTTCTTTCACTTATTTTTTAGGATGTATACCTAAGTTGTGTTCCCAAACATTCTAAGGTGCTTCACAATAGGCTTCCCTCACAACCATCCTATTTTAAAATTAATTTTGATCAACATTTTTATTGATCCTTGCTTTGGTAAATACACTGATGTATTATTGGCTTCATCCCAACAATGCCTATCCAAATCCATGCATGGGACATCATTCATGCCATCGACATCTAAATGATTCAATTCTTCTATTTTACAACTTTAATTTTTATGGCGTATATGTTGTGGATGATTGTTAGTCTGTCTTGTTTAGAGCAAAAAATTTCAAACTACATTGATGTGTAATTTACCCATCAATCAATGCAAAGGGAGTTGATGGGACAATTGAGTTATTTATCAAATTCAACCCCAAAAATGTTAGAAGTGTTGAAAGTTTCTAGTCTTAATTTTGAATACAAACACTCACATCTTTCAATAGTTATCATCAATGAACAACAAGTACCATATGTGGCTGAAATTCTTGGAAAAGGTCTAGACATAGTGTTACAAAGTAATTAAAGATCAGCCTTGATAATGTGACTTACAATTTTAAAATTTTAAACTATTCATCTTACCAATAAACCACTTTGATTCATTTCTTTGTAAGAAAATTTTGTGGATAACAACACAAACCTATCGAATCAACATTATTAGGAAATAAACTTCCATGTGGAAGTTAGTAAAGTGTGGTACTGGTCACTTCATGGGTATGATTTCAGCAAAGAAATCTCTTTTATTCAAGATTCATTTGAGGTTAATTAAAAATATATATAATTTATCACAGAAAAATGTAGAGATCTTGCATTTTACTAAACCCAAAATATGGTCTGCGTTTTGTAGACACAGACAAATCTGGGGGAAAAGTGTGAATAGCCCATTAAAAACTATTCTACAAAAAAATGAAAAGAAAATAGAAAAATGAATATGAAAAAAACATCCTTAGCCATCATTAATTCCAATATATATCTTGAATGGTTATAACCATGATCAGAAGAGAAACAAAGATGTAGTTTTAATGGAATTTCCAGCCCAGTTCATTTCATAACACTATTGAGAATTGACTACAATAGTGGTTATTGTTACCATAGCCCTTATTGGTATCTAAGAAAATAATTTGATGTACAACAAGACCTCCCTCTTCTCTTAAAAGATCTCCTACAAATCTAGGATCCATATTTATAGAGGTCATAACAATATTTACTAGTGTCTTTGATAACTAGTAGCCCATGTAACATTTGGTGTTTGCTTAAAGTCGTGAAGAAAAGGAAAAGTCAAATACCCAAACTCTTGATGGCATAGTGAACTCAATTGAGCACTAAAAACAAGATGAGCTACATGTATGACTAGGTACGACATTAAAAATGAACATGCCTTTGCTCTCAAATCCTTAAACTAAAACATTAATGTGTTTGGACTAATCTAAGATTAAACCAAAAAAAATTAGCTTCTCATACATTAAATTAAACTTATATATTGTTATCAAGTATCTAAATAATGGATAATAAATTTTTATTCATTTAAGGAACAAACATGACACGTTGGGCTTGACATTTTTTGTTATTATGAGGAACAACTTCTTTACCTCTGATTTTCATAGAGGAATTGTCAATCATATTGACTATTCCACTATGCTCTTCCAACTGTAGACACCCATCTTTCCTTCCACATGTGATTTGTGGCATCCAAGTCGATGAAACAATTTTTTTTCTCATGGTAGGTATGGTGTGTGAGGGATGATTTCATCATCACTTTTGACACCCTTTTTTTTCCTCATCATAGGTTGTGGTGTGTGAGGGATGATTTCATCATCACTTTTGACACCATATTTATTATTAATATTTCTTTTAATTCATTAACTTTTTTTGTCATGTCCTCGGTGATGTTTTTTGTTCCCCTATGTAAATGCATTATACCAACAGTCTTGGTGTCATGGTACTTGCCACAATCATCATTAGCTAGTGTAACATCCTACACTTTTGATTTCACTTTCAACTTTTGTCATTTATGAATAGTTGGATAATTTATTTTTTTAATCCTCCTTCTTTAAGTTAAAAAACAATGTGTGTGACACAATTATTCATAATCTCAAACACTGGAATTTTTTTTTTTCATAATCTCAAAAAATGTATTAATCTCATGAATCCTCATTTCTAAGTAAGTTTATTTCTCTATCACCACTAAAAAACTTGAATGTTGTTATTGACTTAGACATGTATTTTTGTATATGATGTACCAAAAGAAGATGACATAGTAACTGCCCAATTACCCAAGGACATGGAATAACTTCTAACAAGGATGAGATCCAAGAACGGAATGGATGCAAAATATCATCTTGGTTTTTAGCTCTCAACGGTGATGCTGAAAAATGAGTCACATGACAGGGAAACCTAGTCTTTGTTCAAGCTTATTGAAAGTGCAAGGACAAGCATTAAGAATATGGAAACCACACTGGCTGAGAAGAACATAGAGGTTATGGAGTTTCAATATACCATTTTCACATTGATGGGTGAGAAGATGTACCTTGAAAAAAAGTGTCAATCTAGAAGCTTCCCATGCCTACACAAAATCACCCCATGAATTAAGGAGGGAGAACATCAAGACCCTGTAAATAAAGCATGAAGGAATGATTTCCATATATGAGCATGAGCTGAAACTTTTGAAGATAGAGTATGAGCTCCTATTTGGGCAAGTTCACAAGATGAGTCACAATACCCATGGCATTCCAGAGATGAACAATAATAATTAGTTATGTCTATTTAATTATGTGACGATATGTCTTGTATGATTAGGACTTTGGTTGGAAACTAATCATAACAAAATATAGGCATGTACTTGTATTAAATATTTATTAATTTATTATGTCCTTGTATATTTATAACATGGTTTTATGTGAATGAAAGACTATTATTATATGAGTTCCATGTTTTATTGAATAAATTCAGTTAAAAATGTGTTGTTTCGATATACCGCACTATGTTATGTTCATTAAACAATAAAACGGTCCAAGACTACATCCTTACCATAACACATTCACATTTCAATTTTTTCTAATCCGTGATTACAAAAAACTAGAGTAATCATGGCCCTTTTAAGTTGGAAAGGATATTTAGTAGAAGACACTTAGATAATTAAAGAATTGAAAACAAATATCAAAATGGAAGACTTTGAGGAACCTTATTTACCTATATATATATATATATATATATATATATATATATATATATATATATATATATATATATATATATATATATATATGAACCAACCTTCCAAAGTATTTGTGATTATTGGGTTTATTTATTGGGAAGATCTTTGAAACAATGATAAACAATAAAAACCCTTTTGGTAGCACTTAAACAAGGCTCCAATGTTGATGTCAATAAACAAACAAGATTTTCACAAACTTTGTAAGATGATACCTAAAAATTGTCTTTTCAAATTTCAATTTTAAAGAGTGCACACCCATAATGGAGACATTGGAAGTGGAGCATTGGAAAATCCTTCATCTATAATTTATAACCTTTAGGACAATATTTGGCTATGATTGTGGAAACTAAGCTTCAATGGTTTCAGAATAATGTGAACTCTTTATTCATTTGGGTGCAAGATAAAGTGCTTTATTTCCTTGTCTATGTATGGAAAGATTTTTCTTCTAAGCATAGTGCTTAGCTATTGTAAGCAATTTGTTCTCTAGATTAATATTAAATACAAATAAATACTATCCTTAGAGTGAGATCACTTCCTATTTACATAGGTGAGTTCAATTACTTTGAGATAGAATTGGAAAAATAGATTATTAGGACACCAAGTCTGAATATATCTATGTAGTTTATGCCCCGAGAAAGTATCAGATGATAATTACCAATTCGACATTCACTTGGAATTATTTAAATGATTGGATATCTCCAATTGATTGCATATGCTACCTTAGAGGACATCAAGGGAAATAACAAAGGTAGAAAAAGCTTCCCTACAAGTTGTACTTGCATATAGGGGTTATGGTCCAGGTAGGACTTATATTAATTTTTTTTTTTTGGAATTCTACAACATATTTTCCAAAATTTACACAACCATTAAAAACTATCTAAGGTCAGACATTTCAATGCATAGTCCACTACAAAAAACTTATTTGGCATTGTTCAAAGAGGATTGATGTACACTTTAATGCGTTAAAACATGGTTAGAATAAATGTAAGCTAAATTGAAATGTTAAAACACCTATGAAAGATAATTTCAACTATTTATGATGCATTTTTAAATGAATATAGTTCAAAAAAACATTGCCATCAAAATATTCATAAAACAAGAAATCAGTTCATTGATATATTAAATTAGTATTCACCCATTCATTATAAAATCAAAATACTTCACATGTATGCATATTTAAAATTTCCAAATGATCCATCCTACCATAATGCATGTAAAATGCATAAAATGCATTCAAATCAATGTAATTAATGTTACTTCAACAAAATGAATGCAAACCATATTCTCTTATTTTTACTGCATCAAACATAAGTGAAAAATAAAATATGTAGAAGTCAAATTTCAAAATTTCCAAAACGAGTTTAAATTATTGGGTTAATTTCTCCACATATATAATGCTTGATGCACAAAGTTGGGGGTCAAAAAGTATGACATTCTTCCAAATTTTATTTTTTTTACAAAGGGTGTATGCCCTTTTTTTTAAATTGTTGAGGTTTAGGCTTGTGCCCAACCTCAATGGTGCATGCCCTTTACAAAGGGAATACACCCTTTAAAAAGTATAAAATGTGTATTCTTATGTTTTTTTCATTTCATTTTTTGTTTGTAGCTCAAACCCGCAACCCTTTTTCTCCTTCACATTTTTCTTGTAGATCCATATGCAGTATTTGGATTTGCATCCCACCAATGCGATTCGGCAATCAAGTTGCTACCTCATGTATGTTGATTTTTAAATTTATTTTTTTTCATTTATATTTATATTTACTTATGCAAGTAGGGTTTTGAGTTTAGGTTTTCATTATATTCTCTTTCATTGCCTAAAAAAACCTATATTTATATTTATCTAGATACATAATTAAATGATGGATCCATTGTATGAATAAAATGTTAGATAAAACCCTGAACACTTTGACTTTGCACAAGACATTTAATTATATGAATAATAAATTAGAAAATGCTAACAATTACAAATAATCATCAATGGTTTTCATCACTCCTCAGCTGATAGTGCACACATTCACTTGTGAATACACTAGAGACTATTTATAATGAAGTGGGAAATGTAACTTCGTAACTTGATGCAATGTTGAATCAAAGAGAGGCCATGAAACAATTTTATTCTAGAAAATTGTCATATGAAGATGTTAAGAAAAAAAGCAAAAAAATAATTTATGTGTGCTTTTTTTGCTAATCCTATAAGCAACCAAACTTTATTGATGAATTTCAAACATATTACTATGGATTGGTGTTTTCATGAGGATCTAAAAACTAACTTTTGGGATAAGTGGTGGATGGTATTTGATAAGCTTCCATGAAAAAATAATGAGGTTACATTATAATATTTGTAAAAATTATATTGTAAGTTTTTGTTGAAATAAGTTCCAAACTATTTTGACATGAAGGCCTCCCAAAGTAGGGGAAGCAGGTCTTCATTTGATAGATGTAATTTTAGGTGAGACCAAAACCATCAGAACCAAGATCAAAGAAACATATATAAAATATCACATATCTCTATTCCTAAAATTTTACATCATAACATATATATGGACACTTTGAGGTGGTTACGAGTCTACCACAAGTTATGATTGAGCATGGTATGCATATATTGAAGATTTATAATGATCCTATAGGTGGTGGTAGATGTAATGGTGATATTAGTGTTAGTGGTAGTGGTATTGGTGGTAGTAGCAATAGTGGTTTTGTTGGTGTTGGTATAGGTTCTAGTGTCACTTCTACTCATGTTATAGTTCCTGTGTATTATTACACGTCATGTGAGATGAAATGTATGGACCTATTATTCAAGTGTGACATACACAGAGTAAATTTATAAATCTTAAAATTTCAGAGCATACACCACTTTTAGATGCTTCAAGATCTTAAGAAACTATCATGCCAAAGCATATCCCACCTATAGATGCTTTAGTAATGTATGACACTAGCATGCCAGACACTATGCTAGTTGTGCTAAATTTATCAACTCCTCTTAGGATACATCATCCTATTATGCAAGATTTATCAACTTCACCATCTATATTTGATACACAAGTTTAATTTTAATTATATTTTATTTATGTTTATAAAATAATATTAAGTTTATTTTCTAGTATGTGTTTAGTTAATTAACTAATTTATTTGATTGAACTTTTTATTTTAAGTTTGTATAGATGATTAGTGCTATTTTGGGTAGCTCAATAGGCCTTGAGTCTATTGTAGAGTCTACAATTGGCACTAGTGAACCCTATACGTAGGTTTGGAAACTTTTAAATTACATATTTATTCATGTATGTTTATTTTCCCTTTAACAAAAAACTATGTTTTAAAATATATATTATAGTCATAGATGTTTATCATGTTCATTAGATTCACACATTATTCATTTCTTAATTTTATATATGATGAAGGATGATATGCATACCTCAGATGGATGTCAAGAAGGTTTTCCTAATATTGCAGTTACATCTGAGGATCCACTATCTCCACAATAGGTCATGATTCAGGGATGTGAGAACACATAGTAAAAGTGTTTTTTAGCTTCAAGTAATGATATTATATGTCACATTTATATAAATGTATGCACATATAGATATAATGATATATGTATGCTCTATATTATTATCCATCTTAGGTTTATATACAGTCTCTTAGACCTATACAACCATTTAGATAGAATATGGTGAGTGTAGAATCATTATGCAATTTTTTTTCTTGAAAAGTTATCATTTTCAATATACAATTTCAATCAATTATTATTTGTATTTCATATGTTGTTTAGATACAATATTTTTTATAGGTTGTGGATGAAATGAGGGATGACTCACATGATGAGAGGAGAGTCTCTCCTCATATTGAGGTATCCAACACCCCTAAATCTACATCCATGCCAACAAAGTGAAATTTATTAGGAGGCAATGAGGAAAAAGAGAGATAGTTGTTATGCTAGGGGTCTAGTTGAAGGCACAATAAATTTTATATGCCGACATGGCCCACATTATATGCCTATATGGCACATTTTGTCTATGTACATGTTGTGGTCTACTTTTTTGCTTGATATATTTCCTATTATTTATGTTGAATTATGACATAGAACTTTGCATATACACATATATACTATTCGACAATAAGACTCCTTTACCTATGCATATTTTATAATTTGATCATTTAATGTTTACAAACATTATTGGTTAATTATCATTATTAATTTGTATGGGGCTAAAAAATCCACATTATTATCTAAGTTAGGTGCTTCATCATTATGTATATTTTACATTTACATGTGATAGTTACTATTTACTTGTTTCATTTACATTTAATTACATATCAATTTGTAATTGAGATGTAAGTGGACTTGTGATCAATTTAAGGGATGTAAATATTATTTTACTTGATCATAGTTGTTAGGAGGTCTAGTAATGTAGGAACATCATCCATCAGGATGTATATAGTGTGGCTTTGGTAATAAATAGATTATTGTGGCTTCAAGTTGTTTTAAATAGCTTAATTATGGGGTGTTTATATTTTTCATCCAAAATTGAATTCAAATTTGTAATAAGGAGTCTTTGATGTTCTTGGATAAATTCATCACCTATTAAAGGTCCATGACTATTAGAAAGGCTCATTTATGGTCTTGTGGTCTCAAAATTCATAGAAATGTATTGTAATACATAGCTTAACATTAAATTAAATATTTTTAGGTCTTATGATGTAAATAAAAAATACCTAATATAAATGGAACATACACTTACATTAGACATTCACCTAGATTTGATCTCTGATATGAATCTCCTCTCTAGGTGGTTTGATCCTTTGCATGGATATTAGGTCCTTTACTTCTCCCTTGAGTACCCTTTCTCATTCTCAACTTCATTAGGTTAATAAACTTCTTTCCCACATATTCCTTTTATCTCTCTCTACAAGACATATTACCCTTTTATCCCTTTGCAATCTCTCTCTTATGCTAAAATTTGCACTCTCAAACTCCCATATGCCTACTCTTAGGATTGATTCACATTGATCTATGTTTATATTTCTATACCTCCTTACTGATCATGAAACCTATCATTCCTTCTTTTAGTATGATTCTCTTCAGTGGAAATATCATCCTCTCACTCACATAGTGAAATCAATAACTTCTTTCATGCATATAATGCATATAATTCTCACTCTCTCTTTAATCTCTATTAATTTTTACCTTCCTTTACATTCTTTATTTATCATCATCTTCATAATATCATATTCTACTTTCATAATTGTACTCTCTAATCTTCCTCTAAGCTTGCTTATTCTTTTTCATAGTTTCAAGGTCAAAATATCTCATTCATGGTTAAATGACTATAGACATACTTCTAGTGAATATATGGACATATATATACTCATTATATCTCTTACATACATCTAATCCAATAACACAATCTTCAATTCAGAACTCCCAACTCAACTATACCTTATTCAATCCTCCTTTCCTAGTAGCCCTCAAAACATGTAAAACTAGTAGGTATAAATAAGAAAAAATGTTTCTGATCAGAAAAAATAAAATTTTAAGTACCCATTATCCATATTCAACTCCATTCAAGGTTTTATGATCCAATTCTCCATGCAACCCATCTAACTCAACTCACTCTTTTGACTTTAGGTCTAGTATAATGACACAATTTGTAAAACCATACAATATAGACTTGTAATAGTCCAAAACCTCATTAATATTAAATAACTTGATGAGTTACTCGACATTCCAAGATTTTAATAATTTTTGAGGGTTAAAAAAAGGATATTCTAGTTATAATTTGGAAACCCTATGTTGACCTTAGATAGGCTTGTGCAAGGCTGAGAGGCTAGAAAATTAGATAGTTTGTTTTTTAAAACACTAAACTCACTTTTCAAACCTATTTAAGTTTTATTTTCCATTTATTTAATTCCTCTAAAAGTTTCCAATCCTTAATTCAACACAAAACTCCCATCCAAGGCATATTTACAAAGTTTTATGCTAATATAGACAAGTTTTGAGACTTCTTGACACCATCTTCCTCTTGTAAACATTATATGTTCCTTATTAAGCTACCATTCATACCTATACACCTTATATTTCATGTTTCAAAAGTTATGCTTATTTTTTAGGTCTCCAAAACTACTAAAATTTTAATTGACAATTTTATTTTGACATTAACAATAAGGTTTTTAAAGATAAATAGTCCTGCAACTCCTATTACTCACTCTTCAAAACTTAAAATCACTTATAACCTTATTTAATAGGTTGTATACATCATATTATATCTCTCTTTTAAATTTGAGATAATTTTACTAGATAAATCATAATATATAAGGATTTTATAATGGCCTAGGGTTTTATGGTAGCCTTCAAGCTGAGAGCACCAAAAAAGGTCTAATTTGAAGTTGAAAACATTTTAAACCCTCATTATTTTAAATAATGTTTGTAATAACCACATACACCTCTATCCACAAGATAATCATCTTGACCAATAAAAAATGTATTAAAAAACTAATATTCCAATACCATAGTAGGCCTATATTACCCTGCCTAGCCTACAAACCTTTATAGAAGGCTTCAACCTATAAACTGCACACAATACATGAAAGTAAGAATGTCATGTTTTATTATAAACTCTTGGCCATTCTTACATTGGTTTATTTAGAATAAACATTCTTAATAATTCTAAATCAACACCCTCTTACAACACTCCAACTCCTCTATCATGCAATTTCAACCCTTTATATGTTAAAATATATAATAGACTTACTTTTTCTTGTCATTGTCATCTTCAAGGAAATTTACACATCTCCTTAGACATATTTTAAACCTACTACAAACATTAATTCATCATTACACCCTGCATTAGTCATTCACACATTACATAAACTTCTATTTTGGACTGCAAACCCTTCATTAGTCCTTTAAACAATTAAAACATTATCCTTTTATGCTTTTTAAAGGTCTTAAACTTATCCATCATAATTAATTCAATGCATATCAGGTGGATCAAATATTTACCAAGATTATAGTGCCCAATTTTGTTTAATATCTTCCTCCAAATCTGATCGCATGTTGAAAGATAACCTTGAGCATTAGAGATAAGTTGTTAGCTCCCACACATGTATGAACAAGTCCTATAAGAAATCCCAAGATGATTTTATCTAAATTGAGATGGGTGAGACACGAGAATGAGGTTTTTCTTACATCTAAATCTCTTAGAAAGGGCCAAAAGTTGGTCAATAGGGGCATTAAATTGTGACTCGTTAGCCCAAACAATAAATCATCTATGCAGACACATATAAATGGAAATTTTGAGGCTATGAAAACCATTATTTGGTTTTGATCGGGACCCAAGAGGGAAGGTTTTAGTTGATCAGATGCATCCCTTAATAGAATCTCCTCATCTTTGAGTGTACAAACTGAGTTAACTTTAGTTGCATGTTTTAGGAGAATCATGAGGTCTAGAGACAAGCCATTAGCTACCACACATGCATAGATGAGTCATATAATTAATCCCAATAGGGTTTTCTATAACCCATGATGTGAGAGATGTAGTAACGAGGTTTCTTTCATAGAAAAATCTCTCAGAATGGGCCAAAAGTTAGTCAACGATGGTTGTATATTGTGACTCATTATCCCAATCAATGAACCATCTATATAGTAACATTTAGATGGGCATTTTATTTCTAGAATGACCATTTTTAGTCACATTCGAGATTTAGGAGTGAATATTATAATTGATCAGATGCATCCCTTAAGAGAATCTCCTCATCTCTGAGTGTGTAAATTGATAAAAATTTGGTCAAGCATTACAACAGAATCATGAGGGATGGAGATGAGTTGTTAGCTCCCACATGTGCATGTATGATTCCTCTAAGAAAACCTAGGAGGATTTTCTCTAACTCAAGATAGAAAAGACATCATAACAAGGATTTTCTTGTAGCCAAATCCTTCCAAGTCAGCCACGGTCTAAACATGACTACATTGACAAAGGATTATAACCAGTAAGTTGATGACATTGTGTTTTCATGTAATTTTGAGAGATTAATGTATTTTTGATAAGATTAAGTTATTTCACTACTTTAGTCTCATTGTGTTTTCCAATGTTGAGATGACACTTGCTAGGAAAAGCAAATATGAAAATTTTGTCTTTAGATTGGGGTATGTTTTAAGTCATATAACACCTATGTTATGACATCATACCTATAATTATCTATAAATTTTACATAATTTTTTAGAAACTAATTTATAAATTGGGAAGTCTACTTGTAACTTCCATTCATCATCCTGTAATGTCTAAATGAAGATTTATTGAGAGAGTTATAGATAAATAAAGGTTTTAAATGTCTTGGCAGTCTCTTCCAAATTTGTAAAAGTTAGGGGAAGCTTAGAAGTTACCTAATTCACCATCTCCATTAGATCCAAAGCTCAGAATAGGTAGAATCTTGAGAAAAATATGTTCTTGGAGGTATTTTCCAAAGGATTTATATTGATGGACAACATACAAACTCTTCCAAGGGTCATGATTTAACTTTTTGGTGAATATTGATGTATTATTTCTAATTCGGTTAAGGGTCTAAAACAATAAAATTCATAAATAATGATGCAATAATTTAGATACTAATCTATATAATTTAAATGTATTTTAACCTTTTTATAAATAACAATAAATGTGAATAAAACAAGACTTAGCTGGAAATACATTGAGATGACTATTGTAGGGTCTAAAATTTGCTGTACAAGATTGGGATAGTATTGTAAATCAAGATCTAGGTTAATTTTATGAAAGGATAGGATCATCAAAATAAGACACCCTAGGATCAAGTGCTATAGTCCTATTTTTTTGTTATTATCCTCGAGACTTGAGTTTTTTGGGTTTTGTTTACTATCCCTGTGTGAGCTTGCCTATGAAATTTTAGATGTTGGATGTCTATGGAACTCCCTGTAGATCTAATTTAATATTCAAACCATAGAATCCATTATTATTTGATAAAATTTAATAAATACGGGGGTTAGTGTGTGTAAGATGCAATGAATTTATATTCACACCCATTGTGTGGGCACTCTACCTACATACCAATACTTTGAAGAATTATCAAGCCATATGTAGTTCTCCCACTCAATGTGTTATGTACAATAGTGTATATGAAGATGTAAAATTCGGAATTAGGTGTGTTTGAGGTGTCTAGGGATTGGTGTGAGGTTTTTAATAAGCTTATAGTTGTATTAGCTACTTGTATGCAGAGAATAGGAAAAATTGTCTTAGTGGTTTTGCTTATATTTTTTCTTTCTTTATAATAATTGATAACCCCTTCTAAATTAACTTTGAATGGTATTTTATAAATATCTATTGGTAATGGTTTTAATGTATTCATGTTAGGCCAATAATAAGAAGGATAGGAACCATAAGGAAGTGGCCATTGGAGGTAGAAATGCAATTGGATAAGAGCACCAAAAATGGACACCCTAAGATCCAATGCTATAGTCCAAGTTGGGTGCTATTATCCATAAGGTATAGGATTTATGGGATGGAATTATCATAATAAATGTATTCTATCTAAGCTAGAATCAGGTCTCAAAACTCTATAGATGACTGACAATGAGCAAAAAGGTGTGTATGAAGGTCATAAAAACATGAAAGATGGACCTATGGGTTGGGTGTCACAAGCCAAACTCAAGCTACCAATTTCAACATTTTATATGACTACATTTGCCCCTTATTTACTCTAATGATGCAACAAAGCAATATAATAGGATAAAGGAAAAATAGAAATCATACCTGAACTTACCTACAAGGGTGAAGGTCATGAAGCTCTGCGATGTTGGGTGTGTAGAGAGAGCACGTCGTGAAGCATAAATTTATAAGAGAAAAAAAGGAGTAGATAATTTCTTACTTGATACACTAAATATAAAATAATAACATACAAAAGTGAGTAAGAGAGAAATTAAGAGAAAGGAATGAATACACCTCACCGAGTACACAATTTAATACAAAACTTATTATGTTATTGAATGATGTTGGATGTGTGTTGGGTATGCATTGTACCAAGAGTAATATCATAAATAGAGTAGAGTACTCAATTATTTGATAGTGGATTAAGAATGCAAAGGTTGGCCCTTTAGCTCCATAATCAACCACTAAGTTAAGTTATGTGTTCATGCATGTGATAATCAATTTTTGGACTATTTGTCTAATTCCTCTGAGTAGGTGCCTCAAGAATACAAAGGATAGCTAGTCTTTTGGATCCATCATTGCCCCATGAAGTAAATATATGAACTGATACTAGTAAGAAATGTGTGTCTTATGAGATGGATCCTAAATCCCATGAATGCTCTAGAATATGACAATGTTGGTATGGATAGATGAATGTATGTGGGAAACTAGGCCACTCTTAGTCACTCAAAAAAGGTGGAAATTAGGTTTGTATGAAAGACAGTCCAAAATTAGGCAATAGGCCTATGTGGATGCCACTAAAAAATGATGACAACCACCTATAGATGGAATAAGGCATGCAGTTGTTTGAAATACCTGGGTAATGTACTGAACTAAAAAAAAATTAAGTCAAATGTGCTACACATATTACCCCTAATCACTAGTGTTTGAAACATGGATTATGATTTGGAAGTTATACCAACTATTGTATCTAAACCTGGAAGTGAGATCCATCATAAAACACATGATGCCCCTATATCTAGATTCTCTAAGGAAAGGTGTACTAAAACTACTGATTCTGAACTGAACTATTGTTGACAAAATTGTAACTAGTCTTATTTTTTATCTATTTCTAGAAAATCTAGTTTTTTGTTGTTTCGATAGGAGCACCAAAAATGGACACCCTATTATCTAGCACTATAGTCCAATCTTGGCACTCTTGTTCTGGGTTTATTTTTATGACTATTCTATAATTATCACTATTTTCATGGTTCATTTTGCCTGGTTTGAAGTTTGGTTGTTCTAGGTGTTCTAAAAACAAAATTTTCAACCCTTAGGAGATCTAATCTCTATAATAAAACTCTTGTTTTTTCCCCCCTCTTTTGAGGGTAGGAATGAAGACCATACAATGACTTCCCTTAAAATAAATATCCCTAAAAGTGTGTTATAATTAAAAATACATGATATATCAATGATAATCAACAAGATATCTCAAGATATAACATGGTTTATAATGGAGATTGTTAGATCAATATGGGTATGCCTAGATAGATATACCAATGTAATATCATGTGAAATATAATGAACTAAAACTAGAAGTCTGGTTAGTTGTTAGTTTTCAAGGAGGGATGGAGCATGATGTCCATCATGGCATCCAAAAAAAATAAGAAAATGCATGATGTCCATCATGGCATTCAAAAAAAGTAAGATAATGCATGATGTGGATCATGGCATTGCAAACAATTGAAAATCAATCAAGAAACAAGCACACAAGGCAAGAATCATACAAGAGTGGCCAAGCAAACAAGGGACATGGGCACATGTCACTTAAACTAGAAAGTAAGCATATAATCCATGTTCAAATACCACATACACATACAATTAGAAATAAGTAAGGTTGGCTTGAAATCCACAATCACATTTAAGAGTAAAGGCAAAGGATATTGAAAAATTTCCCAAAGCACAAACAAGACATAAAATAGAAACTAAGAAATGCAATCATATCTAGCTATGAAAAGCAAGAAAGGAAAGCATGTAAATGCTGAAAATACAATCACATCCAACTAATCAAAGCAAGAAGTGAAATCATGCAAGACATGGAGTATAAGCCTATGTAGATTTTAAGAAATACACAAGTTCTATATACTAGTGAAATGTCGATAGATTAATCTATGTAAGCTAATAAATAATGTACATAAACATGATAACTATAGTATGTGGTGTAGGAATGATATAACTTGGATGGTGTAGTCATGTAAAAAATGCCTCTAGTGGGAAAATATATCGATGTATGTGTCAAATATAGAAGTAGGATGCCCCTTAATGGGTAGAGTGAAGTAATCATGGATTTGGATGTCACTACACACACTCAAAAAAGATCAAGTGAAGCATGGTAATGTAGATAGATTGACAAACAATAACATAGAACAACAAAGTGCAAGTCTAGCGTGGTAGTAGAAATGTGAAACTTGGATAATGCATACAATTAAAATGTTTTAGGCATTTTTCAATTATTTGAATGTTTTTGGATTTTTTATATTTTATATGTTTTTGGTATTTTGATATATTTGAATGTTTTTGTTATTTTTGATATAATCTATGTACAATCAATCAAAACTAAACCATGTACAAGTATGGCTAAGGAAAGATGATACTAACTGATGAGTCTCATGGGAGACTCCGTATCATGGTGTCCTATATCAAAAAAAGGAATCGTACGTGATTTTAAAGTAGGTGGGAATGGCTATGAATATGACTCTAAATATTCAGATTCATTATTGATATCTTGGAAATCATAATAACCTGTATTGTTCCACCAATCATTATCATCTTGATTTTGAACCAATGGAATGTGAGTGTTGACTTTTGTTGTATCTAGATCTTTTCCATTGATAAATTGTGTCTATGAATGATTTTCCTTAGGATGTTCAATAAATCCCAAACCTTGGTGACAAACATTATCAACCACTAGAATAGGAGTAGTGATTCCTTGAGCATGCTTGCCCAACCCTTAACCTTGATAATAAAATTGTTATAAATATTTTTGATCGAACCCATACTACTTTGAAATTTGAGCCTCATTTTGGAGAGGTGGATTTGTATCTTTTTCATGATTTACCTATGCTTTTGGTACTATTTATTGATCTGATTTTTCTTTTTGATCCTTTTAATGTTTTGAGTTATGATTTGGTAATCACTTTTGTAATATTTTTGAATTTGACCCTTTGTTAATGTGTTCCTATGTTAATGTGGATTGGTTGACTAATTTACCTTGTATAGGGTCCTCATTATCAATTATGTATTGTATATGTTCTTATAATGCTAAACATGAACCTATGTGATGCCCATGCATTATATTATATACATAATAATATTTGGATCTTCTCATTGGATGTAGAGGAGGTAGTTTGATCAATTTATATTTAATCATTTCCCTTATTAACTCACTTGAACTCTTTTTTAATCTTTGAATTTTTTTAGAATCACTAGTTGTAGAGTTACTTTGTTGTGATTTTTTGTTTTGATATGTAACATTGCTTGCAACCAATTAAAAAGGTAAAGGTGCATAAACATGATTGACACTAGGGTGCCTTTTAGGCTTTTGTATTATAATATGATTTTCTAATGTTGTGATATTTTCATGTAATAGTTGATTCTGCATTTGTAAATCTAAAACTAACTTGTTCATACTAGAGATTTGATCCCTTAGAGTTTGACAAGTGCAAACCATAGTTTCGTTCAATTGAATATGTAAGCACACATGTTGAAGAGGATTTGAAGAAGCTATAGAATGAATGTATGAATTAGGAATAGTAGTATAGGCTGCCTCTTCTTTTTCAAGGGTGATAACATGGACCTAGTTAGAGGGATAGTAGTTGTCACCCTCTTGAGGGAGAGAAGGAGAAGGAAATTCATTCTTAATATGTAACAAATTGTCATGTGAAATTGGAATACTATGTGCATGCATTATTTTAATTTGTAATATGAGAAGTAAGAGTAAGAGAGTTATCATTTGGACATTATTTTTTCATTATTTGAGATGACAAAGTAGAGTTAAAAACATGATATTCATAATTTGAACTATGCATTGGAAATTTGATTTTATTTCATTTATATTGTTGTAATTTGAACATAAAAGTAGAAAAAGAGTTGTATGCATCTAGGTATAAATCATGTATGTGGGATGAAATACATGTAATTGGAGTTATAAGTTATACAATAATATGTTTATAAAGAAAATTCCACATGAGAGATAGAAAAAAAGGGATAAAGAGCATGGAATTGTGCACTAATGCATAAAAAAAATTTGACTTATAATATGTTTAGAAAGGTAGACTTGAAATTTTTTCCACATGAGAGATAGAAAGCAAGGGATAGAGAACATGAATTTGTGCAATAATGCATAGATAACATTGACATGTGTTATGACATTTCTAATGTGTTTATCATGATAAAATTGAAATTCTTTCCACGTGAGAGATAAAAAGAAAGGGATAGAGAGCATGAATTTGTGAAATAATGCATAAAGAACTTTTACATGTGTTATGACATTTATAATGTGTTTATAATCATAAGATTGAAAAAATTTCCATATGAGAGATAAAAAGTAAGTAATGAAACGTTGTATTAAATACCAGTAAACATTGCTTTGAAGGAGATGAATCATATTATGTTTAAAAATAACTTTATTAATATCATCCCATATTATAAAAAGTAAGCATGAAATGCAAACAATGAACATTTGTATTAACATGTGGTAAACTTCATCATTCATGTACATGATAGGACCGAGTATGGTCTCCTTATTATTTGCAACAAATGCAAGAAATATATGTAAATAAGTGAGATCTATTTTTTGTTTTTATGTGAAATCTAATTTTAGATGTAAGGTGATACCTCAAAATAAAAGAGACCTAGTATATTCAACTAGGGTTTTGAAAAATGATATTTTTAAATTTTCTTAAGGACTTTTAAAAATTAAATTGGATTTCTAATTTAAAAATGTAGGTGAAAAATTAAAAAAATTATTGGAAAAATTTTGATTAAAAGAGACCTAGTATGTGCAACTAGGGTTTGGAAGAAAATATATATTTTTAAAAAATTACTATAGAATTTTAAAAATCAATGCTAATTTATGATTTAAATATTCAAGTAAAAAGTTACTAGAGTTGGTTTTAAGGGCTTTAGGTTCATCCCCTATAGGTCTCGAGGTCAATTCCCACTACTTGGACTTACCCAACATATGTGGATT
Organism: Torreya grandis; assembly: GCA_037957365.1. Taxonomy (NCBI): domain Eukaryota; kingdom Viridiplantae; phylum Streptophyta; class Pinopsida; order Cupressales; family Taxaceae; genus Torreya; species Torreya grandis. The sequence continues at coordinate 388,056 of JARHVA010007268.1, read as the reverse complement.
TTAGGTGGTTGCATGGGTCCCAAGAGGATTAGTCTCACCTATCTTGCCTCTTCTTCTCCCAAAAACTAAAAAAAAAAGTAAGCCTGAGGAAAGGAGGGGTTTAGTCATTGGGATAGCCATGGGGACACCTCCTAGTCAAAAAAAAGAGTCCAAACTTTATTGAAAATATCAGCAAGGAATTTACCCTAGGGTTTTCATGCATAAATGAAGTCTAATTGATCAAATGATTTAAATTTTTTTGGTAATATTGGTGTATTATTTCTAATTTAGTTAAGGGTCTAGAACAATAAAATTAGTAAATAATAATGCAATAATTTAGCTATTGATCTATATAATTTAACTATATTTTAAACCTTTCTATAAATAACAATAAATGTGAAGAAAATAAGACTTAGCTAGAAATAGATTGAGACAACTATTGCAGGGTCTAAAATTTGTTGTGTAGGAATGGGACAACATCAAAAATCAAGATCTATCTTTCATTTTGTGAAAGGACAAGAGCACCAAAATAGGACACCCTAGGGTCCAGCACTAGAGTCCTCTTCTATAACCCATTTTTGAATGGTACTTTGAGGAGAGAGAAAGTATAATCTCAAAATATTTGGTAGAGGAGGTAACCCTAATTCCCTTACACTTTGTGGCATTTTGTCTCTGGTTAGGCTTCTTAACTTTATGAGTAATCATTAAGAAGTTAAGGCATATAAAGGGACACAACACTAGGGTCAATTTTCTTCAAATTCAAGATTATTAAGTTGAATTAATGTATTAAGATGATTTTTTAACATTTCTTTAACACTCTTTGACCCCTATAACATCATCCTTCTCATGTTCATGATTGGTGTAGTGTCCAATAGTCTTGATCTACTAGTTTGAATAAAACAATCAAGTTTTCAGGAGTTATTATGTGTTTTGGGTGCATAAAATGGATGAAATGAGATATTTAATAATTTATAAAATATATTAAATAATCCTAAAACATATTAAAGCATCATTTCATGCATTAAAATAAATAAAAATAAGGAACCATGCATGTATAGTTGAGTTAGTTGGAACCTACACCCATGTGGAGTAACCTTGGTTAGATGAGGATATGTTTTAATTGTACATGATCCTTAAATTAAATTTGAATATTAAAATATATTTTATGGTATTTATCAATCAGTTTTCAGATGACAAGCCCTAGAAGATAAGTGTCTTCTTCAAGCCAATTTCAAAAGGAGATTACGAACCTAAAAGTCTACATACTTGTAGGTCTCTATTGGTACCAAATGGTTTCAATGGGAGTGTATGTGGCCTATTTGAAGTCATGACCTAATGATATATTCCATTTTTTAAAACTCTACACACTTGAAACCTAATCATCTTAGACATAAACTCACCTTACAACTCAAATGGACTATGTAAATCCAAGTAGACGGCATGAGCCTAAAATTAAATATATGAGGATTTCATGTGAATCTAATAGGTGGTTTGAACCCAATGTGATGATAAAAAATATTTAAAAATAATGTTTCACATTATTCCATATTCCCATCATTGGTCATCTAGGTCGAAAAGTACCAATCAAGGAGAAATGGTCTTTGGCCTAAATAACTGCCTATAGGCCTGTAGCAGACAACATGAGTAAAAGAATATGTTGTGACTATTGTTTGAGGGTTTGAAATGATAAATAGATTAAAATAATTTTTAGTGTAGTGTTTATCCTATTCAAGGTAGATTAAAAATTTCATTGGGTTCAAAAACCCATTGTGGTAACCTAGAACCAGAGGTCCTAATAACCACCTATAGGGTGGTTATAGATAAGATAAAAATGTCATATGGTGATGTATAAAAGAGGGTTAAAAGGTAAATATAGAGGTCATGATGAGTATGCATAATTCCATTTATATTTTTTATACTCATCAAATTACCTACTCATGATTCCTAAAATAATACATCTATAGTTGCCTTGGTGGACATTACTAGTAAGGAATGTGTAGAGTATGGAGGGGGATATTTGAGTTTGTAGTATGTCACATCCCATCTAGAGAATGTGAAAATGGTGATGAATATTTAAATTAAACACATAAAGTGTCAAAAATTATAAAATAAAACTTAATATGGTGAAACACATGAAAGGCCTAAAACTATCTTAATACCTTTGTAGGATATATGTTCAATCCAAGTGAGGTGGAAAATTTAAGAGCATAAGGGGGTCATTTAAAAACCTTAGGTAGGTGGTAATGGACCCAAGTAAACCATTTAAGACAAAAAAAAACTCCAAAATGCCTTCTTTTGCTAAAGAAAATCATCTAGTGTTCATAAACACAAGCCTACAAGGCTGAGAAACACTTTTCTCATGTGTGATCTAACTTGTGGAGGTGCATGGGGAGAAAATATATTTGGAAGTGTTTAAGGGTTTTTTTTTTTTTTTTTAATTTCACTTTTTGTAATTTATAATTAAATCCAGGTCCCCATCTCTATGAATGATTGTTAATAAGCATGATATTTCTAACCCTTACTAAACTCTTAGTAAGATCCTGATAGCTATAAATGACCCCTAAATGACTCAATTTCAATTATTTAGTTTGGAAACCATTTAGGGGACATATTTAAACCTCAAGGTCATTATGTATAGCATTATTTTTAGCATGTATGAAGGATATAATATAGGTAAATGTCCTAACATTATAGCTTGAAGGTTTAAATAGGGTTATGGAGATATGTGCATCCCCTCTGATCATTTTAGGAGACCTAGTGAGCCTATATATAAGTCTTATTGTTCCATAAAAACCTTCCACATGACTCTCAAGGTGAAAAAATCAGTTTTCAAGATATATTAGGTCTTGTAAGAACAATTTTCATGCTAGCACAAGGAGAGTGGTGCAGACCTACCAGAGGTCACTACAAGATTGAAAAACTTTGAATATATACCATCTAAAACATGTATATACATTTATTGATGATACCTAAGTCACTATTAATCTATTTATAGTTATTTTAAATAGGTTGGAGATAAATTAAGGCAATGAAGATATGGTAAGGCTAGTTAGGCCTAATTATGCCCTCAAGAGACCTAATGAAAAGTCCTATGGTCTTGGGACTGTTAAATGATCCTCACACAAAATTTGTAGAGATTGTTTATGTTTATAATAAGTATAGAAAAATATGATTCATCTATGAAAAGATAAATTAGTTACCCAAGTGTAAAAGTGTATCTCGAAGATTAAGGCAGCTAGGTACAATTGTCAACTTGTAACTTCCAAATCAAGAACAAAGGGAGTTAGATGTGATGAAGAATAAAATTTACATGTAATTCAAGGTGAAAACTACACAAAGAGTGGATAGGCTATATTCTATAATATGAGTTTGTAAATCTCAAATTTAAGGAGTATTTTAAAGAGAAGGATGAATCTTATAAGTTGAAGTGTTTCCAAATGCTAATTTTGAGGATGGCATCACCAAACCAAGTAACTCATGTTGAGAAAAGGTGTAAGGATAATTTTAATTTATTTTTTATTTTTTTTAACTAGTTTTAATATGAATGGTAGTTTTCACAAGTCTTCCCCATGTTATTCTCTCTTAATTTATCTATTTTCTCGATAAGATGGCCAAAAAATGGTAGGTATTGGATCCTCCACTTGAGTATGGTAAAGCCCTAATCCTTTTGTAATATTTTAAAGCAATAGATATGCTAGTCTTACCTTCTATTATAAATTTATTATAGTATTTGTGCATGAATGATTAATCTTGTCTAGAGTTTATTTAGTTATCCCTTGCATGTCTCATTCTCTCACCTACATATAATTTAAACTCACTCTTGTAGGTCATATGAAGTGTTTAATTAGTATTGTGAAGGTTAAGTGAGGAAATATTTCATTAGTTTCCTTATACCTCTTGAAAAATATCCCTCCCTTCCTAATCATCATCTACCACCTTCATATTGAAATACTGATGTAAGAGGAGTAAATTGGGAGTAGTGTATTAATGGATCAGTCTTATGTTCATTGTGCATTTGTAAATATGTGGTAATGGTCACAAAGTTTGGTGCATCACCTCCATTTTAGTTTAGAGTATTCTCTCTCCCTTTTCCTTTGCAATTAGTGTCTTAGTTTATAGTTCTTATGTGATGCATCAAGCGATCTATCCCCATATAGAGGTTATATCCACTCTTTAGGTCATACATAACCTAGGATTGTTTCCATGCTATCAATTAAGTGGGGATGTTTGAATAAATTCTTCAAGGGTGAAAGTTTTGATGAGAATAGGTTACTTTGATTGTGGTCAAGTAATTCAAGAAGTGGGATTCTTAAATTTTAAACGTATATTTAACCAAACATAATCACATAACACCTCCACCTATTCCTTGTTCTACAAGCTAAAAATAGACATTGTCTAGAATTTTACCAATGGAAAAACATGGACCAGACCTATTTTATGCCACTAATTACAATTTAGATAGAAAATATATCTATTTAGATCACTTTTGGTGTGAATATTATTTTTAGAAAAAATAGATAATTTTCTATTTAGAATGTGGCTATTGTGCATAGTTTGGATGAAGAAAAGATGAAGAATTTAGGAGTGCCAAGTAAGAATTTATTCAATGAATATAGTCCCACTATGATGAACATAAATTTATTTTATATCAATGTGGATTTTGATATTTGGAAATAGGAATTGATGTGGGAGGGGAGTAAGGTCATTACATTGAGTTACACCTAATTATTTTTACCAATGATACCACATAAAAACTCCTCATTGTGGATGGTTTTTTACATTGTTATTGATTTAGGCTTTTGAAGTGATGGAAATACAACCTGCATCTGGAACTTGGTATTTTAAATTGGCTCATAAATGTATAATTTCAAAAAATTAAGTGTTTTATATGGTATATAAAATTCTTATTCATTTATATGAATAAATAAATCTAAAAAAATCACAAATTTTTACTTTACATTGAAAAATAGGCATTTGAATATATTTTTATATATCTATTATAAAAGTTACTATAGAACCAACAATTATAACTACCAACACTCATATGTTCAATGGAAAATGTATATATTTATTCCATATACTTGTTACAAAAAATAATTAATTTTTACATCAATTTTATACTTTTTATATAGGACCTATTATTTTACACTTAACTTTTAAATAAAAATACTAAAACATAAGGTAAGTGTTTCAACATTTTGGATCAAGAAAAAAATTGGCAATGATCCTATGGTGATCAACCTATAGAGATATAATGTATAAATAAATATTTTATATATTGAAATTCACATTACATATATTGAACATCACATTGTATTCTTACCAATGTGGATATAACCCAATATTTACAAACCAATCATGTATTTATGTTGAGTAATTGAAGCCTTTTATAAATTTAACTAAAATATTATTATTTTTTAGGATACTTAACAACATTTTTCACCATAAATATTTTTTATTTGGGAAGAAAATTAATATAATCCAATGCTTTGGGCTTCTTTCCCTATAAGCCATGTGCTTATTGATAAAGCATCTGAAATACATTTAATATCTTAAAAGTCACCCTTGTCTTTGAATTATTATCAATGCAGAGTAACCTAATTAAAATCCAATCAAGTAATTATAAAATATAATAAAATATAAACTTTACATCTATTACCTAATCATATAGATAGATATTAACTCACGATTTCATTAAGAAAGTGAAATAAAATATCAATAGACGAAAAGAAGTGTCTAGCAAGTGGTTTGAAAAAGAGAGGAAAAATAAAGACAAGAAATTATAAGATGTTTCGTAACATGGAGGATTATAAAATTGAATGTTTTTTCCATATGATCAAGATATATCAAAGGATAAATAAAACAAATACAATGATTGAAAAAAACATCTGATAAAATAAGAGGAAAATCTTACATGGAATATTATTTATGCTCTTAGTTTTTCTTGACATTGATGTATGCACCATATTTAACTATTTCATATTGATCAAATTAGAAATGAGGTAAAATCGAAAGGTCTTGTAAGGATATTACTTTTGATAATGTAATAAAAGTTAGGCCCTGACATTTAATATTACCAATTTGAATTGGTTCCTTTTCTAATGTTAGTCCCTATAATTTATGTATTGTCATAGACAAAGACATTTAAAATATAATTATTTTAATGTCTCATTGTGTTATGTGAGTAATTTTATAATTAATAATATTTTATATATTACATGTTGAGTCTATAAAAAATTTCATATGTACAACCAAAAAAATTGGTAGATTAGGTGGTTTGGTGTTAGATTTTTAAACAATAACATGATTTTTGACAACAGAATCATTGACCAACCTAGATTCAACCTTAAAATTAGATGTAATCATAGTTTGACATCCTAATAATAAAATAATCTCTAGAATTTTAGCTGGAGCTCAAGGTTTATAGTTCATAAAAAAGATTTATGATTTCATAGTACTTACCAATTTACTTGAAGCATGATTATACTTCTCAAGGATGAGATTAAACTCCTTCAAATCCTTCACTGAATCTTGGCTGAAGAGGAATATGTCATCCACAAAATAATGTTGATTCATATCCTCCAAATAATTAACCACTTTGATGCCTTAAATTATACCCATCCTTTGGGTAGTACCAATTACCCTAACTAAAGTTTCATCAGTCAAAATGAAGATAAATGGTGACAATGGATCTCCTCACTTCATCCCCCTAGATGACTTGAAGTATCCAAAAAGGGACATCCATTCACCAAGATTGAAAACTTAGGCGTTGATACACAATTAAAGATCCACTCACATCACTCATTACTTAGACCAAATTTTCTTAGAGCCTTGAATAATAAGATCAAATTCACCCTATTGTATGCCTTACTGATATCCAACTTCACAATCATTCCCCATTGATGTTTATGCAAAAGAGAATGAACAATTTTGTGAGAATTGATTATACCTTCCTGGATTTTTCTACTTGGAACAAACCCAGCTTGTTCAACCAAAATTAGTTGATCTAAGAGAGGTTTAAGGTAGGCATCCATAGATTTAGAGATGAGATTATATATCAAATTACATAGAGAGATAGGTCAGTAATCTACGAAAGACTCTTGCACCTCACCTTTTGGAATGAGACACAAAAGTCACATTCATTTTAGGAACCACCACACTTTTCATCCTTGATTATTCCACCATACTCCAGACATCCTTTCCAACAATATCCCATAATGATTTAAATAATAAGGATGAGAACCCATCTGGGCCCAAGGTTTTGTCCTTCCCCAATGAGAAAACAAACACACAAATTTCCTTTAGGCTAAAATAAGAGTTTAGATCCATAGTCTGGGCCCTATAAATGATACATGGGATGAAGGACGAAAACTCAATTTGATCCCCCAAATTGGAAGCTTCCCAACCATTCAAGAGATTACTAAATAAGACCTCTACCTCATGCCTAATCACAAAGATATAATCCAAAATAAAACCATTAATATATTTTTATACTACTGATTTAGGATATACTCTATTTGGCTTAGGTAATGGCATGAAAAAATCCAGAATTCCTATCCCCCTCCTAGAGCCAATTAATCTTAGATTTCTATTTCCAAAATATCTCCTCATGGTGCAAAAGTTGTTCATAATCTTGGAGCAAATATTATTCTACGTTGAAAGTTGGTTCATCCATATCAACCATCATGAACTTCATTCAAGGCCCCTAATTTAGGTTCAACTCTATCTTTTTCTTAAAAGATATTTTTGAAAAGAGTAGCATTACACTCTTTTAACTAAAACTTATTAAATTTTAGGCTTTTGAAAAGCTAAAACATAAGAATTCACCATTTCACCAACAAACCTTACCATGAAACTTTCATCAAAGGTTAGAGAGAAGGATCTTGAAGCTACATATTTTCTAATTTGAAGGGACACTACTATGGTGAAGAATCTAGTCACACCTTAAAGGTCACTGAGAAATGATCTAAACCCAAGAAAGGTAGAATATCACTTTCAATTAGCTAGACCTGAGTCAACTAGTTATCAAAGACAACAAATCTATCCATCCATTTAGTTAGATTATTGAAACTTATTCTTCTATTGGTCCTATAAACTCCCCATTTTTGGTTCCACATCAAATAATCAATTTATTTCTTCAAAAGCACAAAAAACCCATTGAGAGTGTGAAGGATGCTAAAGACACTCTATTTTTCCATAAGAACTAAGAATTACATTGAAATTAATACCCACAAAAAATTTCTTAGGGGATAAGATGTCTATAATTTTGGGCACAACTTTTCATAATTTTTCATTGAGGGAAGGGGCAATGGCCCATAGGTATTAAAAAAATGAAACTTTATATCATAGGAGAAACTAGAAGTATGGAAGATCTACCAAAATAAACTTGTATCAAGAACCTCTACCTAAACAAATAATGGGGAACAAAACACTAACAAACCCCTAGAGGCTCCAATAATATAGACCTTCTGCATCCACCAATCCTAACTTTTTTTTTGAATTATCATGACATCAGGGGATTCAAACATGAGTAGACAATTGATAATAGCCTTTTATTAGGGGAATTTAATCTCACAACATTCTAGGAGATGATATTCATAGATCCATAGAGGGGACCTGCACCCTTACCAAAATACACAAAAGACTAAAGGGTCCCCTGCCTCCTATCTAGAACTTCTATCGTAACTTTGTCTTTCTTTGACTGCCTTCCCTTCTTCTTGGCTCACCCCTAATTAGGATGAGGAATAATGCACTAAGAATGAGATATAGAAATATTATCTCATGAATTTAGGTCCTCCTCTAAGTCATAATCTTCCTCACTTTGGATCTCCCATTAAAAAATATCTTCACTTTTCCTTAGATCCATCTCCCCGACACTGTCCATCTAAACCCTATTGCTAGACACTAGCAATGACTCTTTCAACAGAGATTGAATAGCCAAGGTTTTGGCTGAGATGTATTTTTACCACTTTAACATCAAAGACAGAGAAAGAAAATTTACCTTATCTAATTAATGAAGTGAAATAACTATGTCATCAATTTGAGCCCCCTTATATCGACTCAATATTCCCTTTAGATATGAAAATGGACATGAAAATGGGGTACCACCTTCAAAAGTTTTTCTAAGACTAAAGATAAGGAAGGAGTGGATTACAAGTGGGGAGAGGCCACCAAACCAACTGAAACACCATATGGAACTTCCTTTGCTAACAAATCCTACCCTGCCAGAGGGAGACTTGAGGTTTTTTCCCCATCAATACTACATGGTAATTCACAAGTCATTTCTCAAGCCATTTTATATCACTCTAAAACTTCTTTTGGCCTCAGTTAAGTTGGTCTTGATTTTTTTGAAAGGTCCACACTCTATAGACAAGTGTGTTGTTGTAAACCTATCCACTTAGGATAATCATTTCCTTACTCCATTTAACTTATATTTTAAAAATTTAAAAAACAATTGTATGGGTCACCCCACACATTTTTCAAGATAGATAAAGTATATTAAATTATTTTAAACCTATAAGTACAAATAAAAGGTCCTTCATTACTACACTATATCTCCATAAAGCTTGCAACTAAACACTTCTCCACATTGAGAAACTATTGGCTAATTTTCACCAATTCAATATCAATCATTAAGATCATTCTCAAACTAAGCCTAAACAATTTAAAATCATTTGAAGATTGAACATTATCAAGTATAAAAACCAATCAATAGATGAAAAATTATAGTGAAGGAACACAATTGAAAAATCACACTAAGTGGGAGAAATACATATGGCTTAACACCCTCATCAGAGTATCTCTATAAGTTTTTAGTGGTAAAAAATAAATGTGGATGATTGCGGTTAGCCTAGCCCATTGCACATCTCAAATTGTTTTTAGGTTTTTAGCTCCCATAAGTAAACCTAGGGTTTTCAAGGCAAGGAAAATGAAATAAAAGGTATTTGAGACATTAATCAAATCAAAATATCCCACCCCCTCAGTAGACATAGGCATAGGTTGAAAAGTAATTTTAATTTTATCACTTCACAATGAATAAATTTGTAAATAATAGTTAACACCACACTATGTATATATGTGTGTGTCTATGTGTATATATATATATATATATATATATATATATATATATATATATATATATATATATGAAGCACACAATTTTCAACAATAATTTCATATTTCAACACCTTTATATTTTAGCTATCAAGTCAAAATAAAACTTGTTTCTACATCTACAACAGAAAAATAAGAACAAACTCCTCTCTCCATGTCACATTGAAATATTTATTCAACTTCACTTCATCATTTCACTATATCTGCCTTTCTATTACACCTTCATTAAATGGATAGTTGAGTAGTTTAATTGACATAATTTTCAACCAATATGAAAAATTTGAGGTCAATATAAGTAATTAGAACCTTGAAGCCCAAACCATTTTAATTACTAGACATCTTTGTCATATTATTTAATGTTGAAAATACATATTGTTAAGTCTATAGTGATTACAAACATGAATTTTTGGAAACCATAAGGAACCAATCATATCATAATAAACATTTACTTAGGAAACATTTTC
>JARHVA010007268.1:325000-365000 GCA_037957365.1 Torreya grandis | reverse complement strand
TATATATGCATTATTCAAATTCAAAATTCTTTATACCAATTCATGAACATATGTAATATAATTTAGTTTACATATTTAATGGAAATTTGTTTTTATTTCAATTCAATTTTATTTTCACTATGGTCACAATGAGAGCATTAATATTCTTCATTTACTTTCAATCATGTAAATAAAATCTAGAATTGCCTACATGGTGTGATTTATTTTATTATGAGTATGTTAATTTGAGTTGAGATACACTCAATGGACTTGTCATTACTTCTAGAAAACCCATTATCTAGTTAAAACTTTGATTATGGGTTTTTTACGTTTGAATATAGTAACAGTTAATGACCTTTGCATCATTGCTAGAAAACCTATCATAGTTCAATCTTATTTTGGGTTAGTACATTGGGTAAATATATAACTCATGAAAATTAGAGCATGCATATTTAAAACATAAGGTATTAACTAGTTACTCAAAATATGGGCTTGATCATTTTCAATCTTCCAATTGTTCAACATGAGGAACCATATCTCCAAGTGATTTAATAAGGTGATACATTTATTTAATGCTTCAATAAAGGAACATTGTCTTTTACAACTTATAATATAATATGGTTTCATCTCTATAAAAGTGTAATCCTTCATTATTCTCTTTCTAATTTTAAATTTCATAGTTTAGATTTTTAATTTTCAAGTATGGATACTGACTAATTCATGTGTCATTGTAGGGTATACTAATTTATTTTCCAACACAATTGGAGTTTCTTATCAGAATAAATTTTTTTATGATAGGCAAGGTTGGCTGTCAAATTTAGGCCATGCCTCCTAATTTCATCTTATGGATGTCTTGAAAAACTTTGTCATCTAAATAAATTTTTTTTATAACTATCATAGATTAAAGCTATTGAGTGACATGAAGAAACAAACTTTTTTTACCCATGCATTTATTTGGGGTACATATACCACATTTAAAAAAAAAATTAACTTTTTCATTGTATCCAAAAGATAATAAGGCCATCATGGTGAAGACCCTAAAATTAATATGCACACATCAATTATTTGGAATCACTTCTTACATAACCGAAGGATGGAAAATATAAATATTTTTCAGATATTAAGATTTTTTTCATGTGGATAATTTAGAAAAATGTGAAACAAAATTTTCTAACAACCTCCATTTTAAAAACTATTTTCTTAATCTATTGAGTTGTATGCATGATTCAATAATCAATTATCAATTATCAAACATATGTGATATTTAAATTCATTTACATGGTTATAATGTGTGTGTATTAATTATAAATTTTTATTTTATTTAATACAATTTATGTGTTGATGTTAGTGTAACTATTGGTATTTGATTAATAAAAATTAATTATAAGTTATGTTGGTGTAATTTAATATTATTCATTAGAAAAATATTTTATTTAATTATATTCAATATATGTAAATGATATGTTCTAGATGTGTGTGTGTGTGTGTGTGTGTGTGTGTGTGTGTGTGTGTGTGTGTGTGTGTGTGTGTGTGTATGTGTGTGTGTGTGTGTGTGTGTGTGTGTGTGTGTGTGTGTGTGTGTGTATGCATATATACATATATATATGTATGCATATAGATATATGTATATCTATTATATATACATATATCTATATACATATGAATATATGTATTTCTATGTATGTATGTATGTATACACACACACACACATGTGTGTGTGTGTATACACATATCCATACACACACACACACATGTATAGATATACATATACATGTAGATGTACATATATACATATATACACATGTGTGTGTATGTGTGTACACCTATACATACATTAATTATACCAATATTGATAGTAGATATGAGAATACTATGGGTAGGCGATGGCCGGTTGAAATTTTTAAAAATTATGTTGCATATAGACTCAAATAGATTTGACAAGAGTCTGACTAAAAAATAAATGAGAGTGGGTGGAATAATTAATTAATAAAAAAACAACCATCACTCAATAAATGTGATGAATTCATCACCACATTTGTTATTTTTATTGACTAAATATTATTAAATCAAAATTTCAATATTCATGTTTATTAAATATTTTTTAATTAAAATTTTAATATATATTTTTTTAAATTTTTTTAGTGTGTTCTTTGTGTCATGATTTATATCATGCATAATATCTCTACCAATTATTTAGTTTAATGGATATATTTTTATATTTTTTTGGTTGATTAAAGATATTTTTGGCAAAAACAAATACTATTCCTCAACACACAACTAGATAAATCACATTCAACTATGAAATCACCCAAAAATATATTCAAAATAAATGATAGGGAATAAAACCCCATACACACACACACATACACTCTTAATGGCTGACCAACTATGTGTTTGAAAAATATTAACCACCTCAAGGAATTTTCTACCTTCTCTAACTTTATATTATGATATATAAACATAAAATAATATCTATGAATATATTCTATCCATTTCACATGTCATTGATTTAGTTTAAATTGGGTTTTTATGAACTACAAAGTGTGATTTTTTATGTACAACATGAACTCCTTCAGAAATACATAATGCCACTAATTTTTTAGATCTTTCTACATTACATATAATTATTCGTCATAGACAAAATACTAATTATTAGAATCATTAAAATATGCTAATAGGAAGGCTTCTAAAAATGTTTTAAAATATAATTTTTTCTTCTTATTACCATGCTTTAATTTTTTTATTTATTTATTAGCATATTTTAATGTCCTAAATATTCTAGTATGTTATTAATATTTATAAAATATGCCCTATTAATCCCTAATATAGTATCAATCACTAGGAGCATTCACAGTCTAAGCCTAAAATGTTAATATCATTTCAAAAGTGAACAATATCAAGTACCAAAATCAATCAATAGATGAAAACATATAGTCATGGAACATAGATAAAAAATCACAATAAGTGGGAGAACTACATGTGGATTGATACCCTCATATTAGTATCTCTATATGTAGGTAGTGGTAAAAATCAATGGGGATGATTGGGGTTAGCCTATCCCATTATACATCTCACTTTGTTTTTAGGTTTTTATCTATCATAAGCAAACCTATGGTTTTCAAGGTAAGGAGAAGGAAATAAAAGGTATCTAATACATTAATTGAATTATAATATCTCAGCCTTCCCTCCCACCCCCGTCACCCACCCCCCCCCACCGACACAACCCCCCAAACCCCCCTGCCACATAGACATAGACATACGTGGAAAATTAAGTATAGTTTCATCACTTTCACAACAAATAAATACATAGTCAACATATAACACCAATTGATGTATCTATATAGGCAGCCCAAAGTTTAAAAAAATAACTTCATATTTAAACACCTTTATATTTTAGAGATCTAGTAATAATGCAACTTGTTTCTACATCTACATCAGAAAAATAAGAACAAACTCCACCCTCCATGTCACACTAAACTATTTATTCAATTTCACTCCACTTATTTCACTATATCCATATTTGTATTGCACCTCCTTCATGAAATGGATAGTTGAATATTTTTATTGACACATTTTTCAAACAATATGAAAATATTGAAGATAATATAAGTAATTTAAACTTTGAAGCAAAAACCACCATAAGTACCAAACATCCTTGTCATATTATTTAATGTTGAAATTACATATTGTCAAGTTTATAGTAACCATACCATGAATTTTTACAAACCATAATTAACATTCATTGCATAATAATAATTTAACTTGGAAATATTTTCACAAAATAATAACAAATCTTGATGAATCTATGCAATTATGATGATAATCCATTCAACGAATATGTGGATAGATTTATAAAAGAAATAGAGAATAAAATATAAAAGGATATATTTATATAGGAAAGAAAGCATAAAATTTCATTGATTAAAAATGAAATTTTATTGACTTTATATGTTGAAGATATGACCCCTAAAATCCATCCTTATGAGGTTGTCCTAGTATTTTCATCTTAACTTGAGCCACATCAAAACATACAAATTCGATGATACATTATTAAATTAATTCTCTTAATTCCACGAAAAATGGATTTGATCTTGGTTGATGAGACAATCATGGTGAAAATGGTGTATATCCATGAGAAGACAATGATGAAGCTAGATCACAATTCTCTTTCTTTACTGTAACCTCTTTTCAACCATGAGATGACAACGATGAAGTCAAAGCACATTTATCTTGTTTGAGCTATAAGACAATGGTGAAGTTAAATCACATTTTTATTGATTGACCATAGCCTTTATTGATCTATGAGAAGATATGGATGAGTCAAAGCATGTTTATCTAACTTGGCTACAACCTCTTTTAAACTGTAGAAAGATAACCACAAATTCAAATCACATTTATCTTTCTTGATTGCAGCCTCTTTGAACCATGAAAAGATAACCTTGAAATTAAGGTAAAAACTATGGTAATCCCATTAATTGGATCATTGGATAACTTATTTTACATTTTTAAAGCATACAAATATTTAAAAAATACAAGAAATAAAATATTTTAAAAATTAAAAAATAGAAA
This sequence comes from Torreya grandis, assembly GCA_037957365.1. Taxonomy (NCBI): domain Eukaryota; kingdom Viridiplantae; phylum Streptophyta; class Pinopsida; order Cupressales; family Taxaceae; genus Torreya; species Torreya grandis. The sequence continues at coordinate 360,452 of JARHVA010007268.1, read as the reverse complement.
TATGTCAAAATATTAAATATTTAAAATATTCTCAAAAATAAAATGTCAGGACTTGAACATGTCATGAGTTACTAATTTAAATCTTTACATATTTTTATAGATAATATTTTTTCTTCACACATACACACATTTCTAGAGGTATATGAGTGTGACATAAGATGGATGTATTATGCATGGATTATTAAATGTTGGACTCCCTCTTATAAATTATCCATACATATGTTAGGGTCCTATTAATATATAGCTTACACTATCATAACTTATATCTATCTATTACATCTCTAACATGTTGGACAACACAGCTTAACAATGTCTTGTTAATTACTCATATCTAAAATTGTGATATGTAGATATGCCATTTTTTTATTATATGGAATTGATACATGTGGAGTGTGTAAAATATTTTTATATTATTTTGTGCTCATTCAATGTTGTAAATTTATTACAATATAGGATAGATATTGCTTATTTTGTGTGGATACTAAACCTTGTGTGTGCATCATCTTTATATCCCTTATTTTCAACATTTTTTATGAACTTTATGTGCAGCCCTTGGAATTTTTATTATGACATGTTCATGTAAATTGTATTTGGTCCTTGGCCTCATGTGTGATATTATGTCACATTGTGTGATATTGTGTATTGTATTTGATAAATGGTGCAATGATCTATATCATTAAATTTTAAAGCATGTCTTATTGACATATAGTTACTTGAGCATGAATCATTGTTATATATCTATACATGACATTTTTATGCCTCAATACACATATTTAATACATGTGTGGATGACATACACTATAATATGATAGTGTACTCTCTAAATGTTTACATGATTATACATTACTATAGCTTTATAACATGATAAAACTAACTCTTTTTTTGAGATGAGTGACTTTCAGGATGCATTACTCATCTCAAAATTAGGGCATTACAATGGACCTATCTTATAGATTAAATATTTCATGAATAGAAAAATCAAATTTTATGACATAATATGTGTTTCAAAGATTCTAAGTAATTCAAAAATTGGATAAATTTAGATATATTTACATTAAAAAATTTGAACCTTTATTGTCTCAAAAATTGAAGGAACTTTAGTATATGAACTTGAATCACCTAAAATATATAAAAATATGCCTAAGTTGATGACTTAGACATTGGAAGATGCCAAACTTGACAAACTTAAGAAAACGGGAACTAGAAGTGCACATGTAGTTACATCACTATCATACAAGTTTATTGAATAATTTTAAGATAAGATTGAAATTATCACCTTAGATTATTCTCTATATGAAGAACTCAATGTTTCATTTGATTCATAACCAACATATTTCATACAAGTGTAGAATATTGAACCTTGGATAAAAGCAATGAAGGATGACTAGAGTACATTGGTAAAAAAATGGGACTCAAAAATTAGTTTATCCTCTATATGGTTACAAACTAATTGGTTGTAAGTGGGTATACCATAATAAATACACGGTTTATGACTCACTTGACAAGAATAAAGGTAGGCTTATTACAAATGGATATGATCAAAAGGAAGGAATTGACTACAATGAAACCTTTGCACCTACAAACAAATGGACTACCATTAAAATTATGTTGGTTATAAATACTTATAATAGATTCAAAATTCACGAAATAAACATCAAAACTACATTTATGAATGGTGACCTCAATGAAAAATGTACGTGACACATCCTGAATTTTTTGTAGTAAGCAACTAAGTGCACAAAATATGAAAGCTTGAAAAAACATTGTATGGTTTGAAATAATCCCCTTGAGCATGGTATGATAAACTAACTAAACACTTCATGAACATGAAATTTAAACATTTTAAGCTTAAATATGAAACTCTTTTCATCAAAATTATTGACAAAATAGTTCTATTTTTGGTAGTGTATGTTGATCATTTTCTCATCAAAGGTAAAATGAATGATACACTACAAATTTAAAATTAGAGTTGATGAAAAGATTTGAAATGACTTATTTGGGTCATCTTCATTATTATTTGGGTATTAAATTCATTCAAAAATAAAAGTATACTTTCATCACACAATAGAAGTACATTGGTGTCATTATGAGAAACTTTGGAATGGAAGATTGTAATTCTCTTAGCATGCTCATGGAACAAAATTTAAAATTGACATCAGAAGATACAATATATTTGTTTGATGCTACTAATTATTTACAAATCAATGGAATATGATTTATGTGACCATACAAATACCATATATAACCTTTCTTTGGCTTTATTTCAATATTCATGCAACAACCCATAGATATTAAAAAAGTCCTTGTATATCTTAAAGGAACATAAATTGTTCAGTCAAATAGTCCAGGGCATCAGACTTCAAACTAATTGGATATTCAAAGTCTAACTATGTTGGTGATCATGAAGATGAGAAATTCACCACAAGTTTTCTGATAGACTTTGGAATAAAAAATTTCAATTATAAATCCAAAAAATCAATCATCATCGATAATTTTTTTTATCAAAAGTAGAGTACATGGCCACTTCAGAGGTATCTAGAGATATTTTCTAGCTCAAAATTGTTCTTTTAGTTTTATAGGAACAACAATTTTTGTCAACACCTCTCATGGTTGAGAACATTTATGAAATAAAAATGGTAAATAATATAATCCTTCACAACCAAACCAAGCATATAATTACTAAATTTAATTTGAATTGATAGTATGTGAAAGATAGTAGTGTCAAGTTACAACATTGCCTTATAGTAGATCAACTAGTAGATATCCTAATAAAAGCACTTGGATGATAATTTTATTAAAAGTTCAGAAGAATTTTTGGTATAACAATGATCCATGTGAATTAAGGGGGAGATGCAACAAAATTTTATATATTTTATATTACTTGTATGTGTCTTAGGCACCTTTTATCTTATTCTAATAATTTTAATTTCCCTTCCCCTTTGAATTGAAAGGGTCATTTGGGAATGTGAAGTGAACAACCAATTATTGGATTAATTATTGTATTATTTTTCTCATTTCAATTTGGATCATGAAATTTTATTTATGATTTCACTAAACTTATTTAGTTCCCATTATAAATAATATATCTATATTGATAATGTATCATGTGTATAGTTCAATTGATTAGGAAAATCATTTGTGAAATGGAGGTCACAAATATTTCCATCCTTTAGTTATCTAAGAATTGTTTCAAAATAATTCATGAATGCCTCTTCTTATTAGGGTTTTGATCATGATGTATTTATTATATATTAGATACCATGTATTAATTCTTGTAATATTGTCAAAAATGTGTTATATTTACCATAAATAAGGGCATGGCCCAACAATTTGGTTTCTTCTTCTTGATCAACATCTTTAATCTACACTAGTTTTAAATCCATAAGTTACTTAGATAAAGAGGATTTTAAATACATTAGTGAGATGGAATCAAGAATAAGGGCCTAAATTTGACGGTCGACCTTCCCTATCATGATTTTTTTGATGATAATTAACTATTCACTATTTCCCTTTAAATGTTAATATAATTCATAGTAGAATAAGAAAACACTAGTGTGTGTGTGTGTGTGTAGATATTTTTATGATCTATCTAAATATGTCACCTTATAAAATAGACTTTATTTTAAGTCTAAAAAATATAAATACAACCATAGGACTATCAAATTTAGGCCCTACCATAAGGATTTTTTAGATTGTATATTACAATGTGGATTTGTGATTCGAAGGTCAAAATTATCACATTCATTTGTTTGAAATCATATATATATAACCTGCATTTTCATTCAAATAGATGTTATTCATGAATGGATAACATCACCCATAACATATATTTCCAATTATGTCCCAACTGCTTAGAAGCTTTATCTAGCACATCATCACTCAAGATTAATAATCTCCTAAAGGCAACAAAGAAAAATCTATTCTAAAAAATACATGCTTCCAAAACATAGTTATAGAAGTTAAAATGGTAAACAAATATAATATTTATAAATATTCCACCATTTATATTAAACCCACAAGTAGCATATTTAATCCATGATGTAACCCTTAATTAAAGTTAAATATCTAAAATATAAAATAATTTAAATCTAAGGATAAAAATAATAACATATGTTGAGGCTAGATGCATAATTACTTTTGAAAAAAACACCTTTTTAGAGAAAAAATTTATATAAAAATTTATCAAATAAAAAAAATATTATATGATTTTTAAAAATCTCTATTCTTAAAGGTAGTACTTTTATCACAATCTCATGTACCTAAGCATGTAAAAAAATGTTTCATGACATCATAAAAATCAATCTTGAAATTTAAGAGCGAAGTGGTCTGATATTAAAATAATTGGATGTTATCTTGTCTCAACTCTATAATTGGGTATTAAACTAACTATTTTAAGTAATCATAAATTATATTGTATACATCAAGTATAAGTTATGGTTTCTTGCAAAACTTGACATTGATTTTTGGAAGACACAAATTAAACACATTCGACTAGACAAGGTGAGATATGACATGAAAAATATGGGATATTTATGGGGATTGATTAACATTAACATCAAATGAAAAGACATAAAGTGTGCTCCAAAGTCACTTAATGGTTAATGTCATAGATAAATGCTTCTTATGCTACAAGTGGTTCCTCATGGTTTATAAAAAATACATGTTTATGGTCATTATAGATAGTACATAAAAATATATGACAAGGATGATTTGTAGTTAGAGTGGTCTATGCTCCAATGTTCAAGTTATTTATTTCATCTTTAATTTTTGTTTATTGGTTTAAAAAATTTCCAAGAAAACTATTAAAATTTTCATTTACATAAATGAGGTACAATGCAAACTCCAATAGAGTTAAACAAGTGAAGTAAAATTGAAGAAATGGTTCAGTGTGACATGGAGGGTGGAGTTTGTTCTTATTTTTTATATTATATATGTATACATAAGTTTCATTATTACTAGATATATAAAAGAGAAAAGTGTTGAAATATGAATCTATTTTTGAAAAAAATAACTCCCTCGAACATACACCATGCGGTGTTATATGTTTAATATAAATTTGTTCAATATATGTCATAACACTATATGGTGTATGTTTGATATATATCATGTTTCTAATTTATGAATTAATTTGATTTTTTCAAACATAAATTATGTTATAAACCATAATTTTTATATTCATATTATCTTGAATCTTTAAGATAAGCCTATTGTAATGACTCCTTATGGAGACTAGGGATGTATCCAAAAAGTCAATCATCTCAAAATAAGAGTTATTTTTATCATGTTATAAATATATATGAATGTATCATCATGTCAAAATGTGGAGAATACATTATCATAATATGGTTTATGTCATTAATGACTGTATTAGACATATTTTATGAGAGCGATACAAGTGTCATTTCTAGATAGACGTAGTGATGAGGCACACATTAAAGTAACTATATGTGGAAAGTGTACAAAGTAAAATTAAAAGATATGGATCATGGCACTTCTAATCAATCATGACACATAAAGTCATTTAATATCACACATAAGGCCAAGGGCCACATATAAGGATTAGGAAAATGATGTAATAAAAAATTCCAAGGGCCATACATAATGTACATAATAAATGGTGAAAACAATGGATATAATGATGATTTACACACAGGCCAAGAGACCACAAAAAATAAGAAATGCCTGGCCTATCATGTAAGAAAGTTAAAACATCGAAATAGCATATAATAATTGAAAACTAGTGTACACCATCCACATGTATCAGTGTCATATAATAATAAATTAGTATATCCATGTCACACAATGTAAGATATGAGTAATTACGAGGATGGTTGAAAGATATATTTGTCCACATGGTATAGAGGGTTTAGATAGATATAACATGTGATAATGAAAAGTGTATAATAAGATGTACCCAAAAAAGGCATGACAAAATTATAAGAGGGAGTCTATCATCTAGTAATCCATGTATCTAGGCATGGCTAATGAATCCTTGGGAGTAAAAATTATTTGGAGAATATATCAGGACAAAGATAATACTTGGAGCATCTTTGTATGAAGAAAGTATCTTTATAATGTTGATGATCATTCCCATATTTTTAGCACTACAATTTAGATGAGGCATACAAGCCTACCACTTACACTCTCAACAAATTTTACTCAAAACCTTCCTTGGAGGAAAGTTGCATAAAATCCACTATGAAATTAAAAAGAGGATTTGCCATCCTTTTATATAATTTTCTAAGATGGGTAATGACAAAGAAGGAAGAGTGGTGAATAAATAAATTTAATTCCACATTCCTCACATGGGTAATGATTTTATAAGGACAAATCTCACATGGAAAAGTTGGATCTACCCCTTATGAAAAGCCAAAAATAAAAAGGAGATGCCAATCAAAAATAGTATAACTTGTCTCCCCACTAACATAAGCTTCCAAAACAAGGTGGATTATATTTTTAACCATCCCTTTCTTATCTTCACATCCCAAATGTGACCCATGCCACCTAAGCACTAAAGAATAGTGTCATTCAAGAATAATAGCAATCTGGAATAATGTTAATAGTGCTAATCAAGAATAATGTCAAATAGTAGCAATCAAGACACATTACAAATGGAATAGTGGAGCCACATCATCCTCCTCTAGTTGAGATCAAATAAGCTCTTTGGAGTTACTCCAATAATCATCTTACCATTTATCCTTGTTAATCTTCTTCAACTCACACTCTATAACCCAAGTGTTTCCTCTTATGGCAATCCTTCCCACGACACCAAATATCTGTTGTAGCTTCCTTGCCTTATGTGAACATATTCATATCTAAAATTTTCACTATATTTTCCTTCTTCTTTGGAATATAATAATTCCAATTTATGTATTCATCTTCACTTTCATCTACTTATCCATAGAAATCATACAAATATGAAACATTAAATACTAGAAAGATATCAAACTCATCTCGAAAGCTCACTTCATAGGCATTATCACTAATATTATTCAAAATTTTACATGGACCAGCTCTTTGTAATTCAAATTATTATTGGTTCTTTTAAAAAATCACTCTTTCCTCAAATATACCATGACTAAATATTCTTCTTTGAAATATTTGTATCTCTTAAGATCAGCTACAATCTTGTACTTTTCATTACTGTCATAAAATCTTCATCTAACTTCTTCCTATAATTTATATATATTCCCTTCAAAAATATCAACACCATCACTTACTCTCTCTAAAACTAGAAACTATACCAAATCCAAAACTCCCTTTGGATTTTCCCCATAAACCACATAAAATGGTGATTTTCCTCTTGATCTATTCACCAAACTATTATATGCAAACTCAATTTGTGGTAAATCCAAGTCCCACTGCTTAATATTTTCTCCAAAAATGCATCTCAACAAATTTCCCAAGCTTATATTTATAACCTATATCTATCCATTTATTTATGGGTGATATGCACTACTAAACTATAGTTTTGTACCCAATCTCTTCCAGAAAGTCCTCCAAAAATGACTTAAAAATATGGAATCCCTATTTGAAATAATTGTCTTGGAAATATCATGCAATATCATAACATATCTAAAGAATAATTATTCAACTCTAGTGGCATCTATTTTTCTTACATGCAATAAAATGAACCATCTTGGAAAATCTATCTACAACTAAAAAATAGAATCACTACCTCTTTGTGTGTTTGGTAATCCTAACACAAAGTCCATGATAAAATCTATCCATGAATCTCTTGGAACTAACAATGGCATGTACAATCCCATGTTATATGCATTTTTCTTAGCCATTTTAAATATTTTAAATCTTGAAACATATATTTCCATTTCCATTTTCATATTTTTCCAAAAATATTACTCCTTCACCAAAGCTATTATCTTAGTTTTGCCAAAATGGCCAACCAAACCTCCACTATGCAAATATCTTATAATTTTATCTCTCAAAGACCAAATTAGAATGTACAACTATCTTCCCTTGAAGATATAACCATATTGGATAAGATATTCATCCTAAATAGTACCTGTATCTCTAGTTAATGGATTCCTACATTGCTCAACTATTATTGACCAAATTTGACTTTTAAGTCAAATTAGGGCACCAATAGTAAAAAATATTATTTTTATGCCTATAAGTGGGTGTGATATCATTTCATGAGATGTTTCATAGGTAATTTAATTCCATTCAATGTTATATTAGCCTTAGTCACTTATTTTGTTTGTCCATTTATCATTTTGAGTCATTTTAGGGGATCAAAATAATACATATAATGATTTATACAGGTTTCATAGGAAATGTGAAAGTGTAAATGGGTGATTTAATTCCTAATGTTTCCAAAAAGGTCATAATTAACTAAAAAATATAAAATTTGTAGGTTCGTCATAATAAAAGTCAATTTTCATAAAGAAATAGAAGAATTAGGAACTCATACAACCTCTTTGGGAAGTGTACCACTTGGAAAATTTTATAAATGTGAATCTTAAAATTCTATACACTCATATAAATTTTTTATTTGATCTTTAAATGTCTTCTCTTGCTCAAAACTGCTCATCTCTCCTTTCACCCTTCTTGGCATAGAGAAATGACTTGCAAGTTTGTAATTAGTACAGTCAGCTCAAGGGGTTTCAATTTAAATTATTATTATAGGTTAATATGAATAATTTAGATAAATTTTTATATAAATAATTTTTATAATGATAAACCATAATTTATGAACCATTCATTCAAAGTTTAGCTTCAAAAAATGCCTACTAATCTGTGTACCCTATTAGTTTTCTCTTGGTTTGAATAGATCTGTAAAAAATAGTTTCTCATATTTTATCCATATTAGGTATACCATATCCTATAATTATTATCATTATTTATTTAAATTTTTACGTTGTTTTGATGAGCTAATAGCCTCAAGTTTGCAAACTAGTCTAGTTTGTGTTTTGGGCAGTTTTCTCACCATTTATAGAATCCTCATGCTTGATCATGGTTTCAGATATTTATCATAGGTCCTTAAAAAAATTTAAAAATATAATATTTATTCCCTTCATTTTCCAGGCTCATATTATATAAAAAATATCCAAGAGTATAGCAACAATTGATGAGCATGTTCAAGTGTTTTCATGAATGACTTCATGTTAAAGAGGAGGTGAATATACTTGTTTCACATCCATTATGGTATGGATATGAATTTTTTAATAAATATAAGAAAAATGGGGTATAAATCACGCATATTCCTTGAAATATCATAATTTTTACCTGTGTATACAAAGAGCAATCTACAGGCGGTCTTGACAGGAGATTGAAAAGTCATTTTGGAGCATTAAAACATAAGGAGGGAACTATAATTGAGGTAAATTAATGAAGGGAGATCATGATTTAACATTTGGATAGGATATATTGGAAATTTTAGTGAAGGATTAACTTATATGACCCAATGATTATTTTTACGAATCTGTCCCTATTTTGTCAAAATAGAGAACCCTTTGATTTTGTGAATATCATGTGACATGGTGATAGGAGCTTATGATACATTATTAGGGTTTCGTTTTTTGGTCCCTAGCATAGAAAAGGAGTTAAAAAATTTATAGGAATAGTGATAAAGTAAAATTTATTATTTCATGTTCTAGATAGGGTACTCAAACCACTATTTGCAAGCAATGTTCACCTATAGGCCTAAGTCCAAGGAAGGCCTCTTACCTATCTAAGTTGAAAGATAGACCTTGTTAATATGTGTGGATGGTTACAATATTGGAAATGAATATTTAAAGTAAAAAGGCCATCAATAAGAGTGATATTTGGTTTTTTGATTACCCAAGTACATTCCCAATCTGTACTAGTAGCTTGAAGCATACACCTACAACAGACAGGGCTGACAGTGGGCTATTTTAGTGATAAGATGATGTTTAAGTTTCTCCAAAAAAGTAAGCTAGTTTAATAAATAATTTTGAAACAAATGATAATTAATATAAAATCATGACACATCTAACACAAATTTTCATGATGCAAGGTAACCTATAGGATAAGGTTTGTCTCAGTCCTGCAGGGTATAGAGTTGTGATCCTGGACTAGAGACCTCAAATGGTGTTTTAAAGGATTCAATAGAATAATATTAGTTTAAATGGATGTTTTATGACTTCAAGTTGAGTTATAAATTATATTCACATCATAATCACCTAATATAAGGCTATAAACACCTATGACCAACCTAAAATAATTGTGATAGGCAGTGAGGTAGGATTAGGGTATTCTTGGTACTAAAAGAGATTGTATTTGGTGAGTTTTAGCATATAAAAGGTGGATAAGTGACCCTAAAGGAATATATATGAGTTTTTATACATTATTTCAATTTTTATTCATACCCAAAACACCTACAAGCAATATCTCTGAGACACAATCAGAGTCAAAAGAAATAAACAATCAACTAAAATAATGTGTCATGAAGATGGTTTAAAACATGCTTAGGGTGAATTATAAGTTAAATAAATGATATATTACCATATATAGATTCAAAGTATGACTTTAACCATTTTTATTATGTCCTACCCCAAGCATTAATACTTATAGGAACCCTAAACAAATAGGGTACAATCAAGCTAAAGGTACTCAATCTTATGAATCCAAGAACATGAGTGGTCCATGAGAGGCCAAAATGGGGAAAAAAGACTAAAAAAATAAATAATGATGATGAAAACTTTAATAATATCTTTTTATCTCAAAAAAAAGTAGATGGAGGTCCTCTAATTATCACAAACACAACCAACTCTCCAATACCCCTACACAGTCTGCCTATGAAAAGTTTGTCTTAGAATTTGAAGTTTTGAAGGGTCATATGAAATGAACAAGAGCTGAATTTTTGTCTATAAGTTTTTTAATATCTATATAAACTCATTCAATTAATTTTTTTACTATAAAAATAGGGTAATTACCCATTGTTTTGTCTCAGATAGGGGGTACTTATTTTTTAGCACAAAATGGCATTTTTGGTGAATAAGGTATAAAATATTAACTAGGAGATAAGGGGACCTAATTATAAGGTGTTTGGAGTTTTTTTACACCTAATAAAACATGTATAAACTTTAAATTAAGATTTAAACTAAGCAGGGTACCCTACCCTTCTATGTTTACAGCCAGATTCATGAAGCAAGGGTATGCCTAAGTCCTAAATGATAAGTCATTGTCATTTCCAACATGAAACAAGAATATAAATGGATTTAAACATATGTATGGAGGAATTATTGGTGTGATTAAACCATAAAAAGGAAAAGGAATCCATAAAAGTTCATTTTAAACTCTAAGGTGCAGTCAAACCTGTTAAGCAATGGTTAAACATTAGGCAGAATGAGGAGTTAGTCACACTTCCATCATGAAATATGTTTTCTATCCTATCAAGACATGTTCATAGGATTACTAATAAGGTGTCCAAGCAATTAGAGTGAAAATAAAACATCAATAAATTAAATTTTGACTTAGGTACCTATTCAGGCCAGTGAAAATAAGGGAAGCAATCTGGATAGGCCATCTTTTGAAGCTCATATCTGTCATGAGGATCTACATAGAAAAAACATAGGGATACTTATATATGAGTCATTAATGTTATTCTTATAAACAACATAGTGATACTTATGCTTATTAGCTTATAATTAAATGTAGAGGTGTGTGCCTCTCACTATACTTCCACGTGTGGTCATAAACTATATTATATAATTTGTATAATAGATCTTTATGGTTATATAATGCTAAATGGGAGTATTCTATGTTTAATATAAATTAGAAATTGTTTTTTTATATCTAGTTGCTTGAATATAAATTATGTTTTCTTGTATTTATGAATACTTTATTGGATGGGTTGTGATACTTAGTAGGTATGCATAAAAACACTATACTATAGTATTATGGGTTAACATAGGGTGTAAAATGTTTGGAAACTAATTATGGTAGTATAATCTAGAGTTAAATATGTATTTTATCCAGTGGTATTAACTGTAGTCATTATTTCTAGTATGGGATAGATAATAATGTGATATTAATTTATATGTCTGATAGAATAAATGTATGGTTTTTAATTACTCCTATGCTTAAAATGTCATGTGATATGGATGATATTAGGACATAAATTATATGAATCTTTTGGTTATATTATGTTAGCTTATCTCACATTGTTGAAATTGAGTAAAGAGTGAGACAAACTTTACTGGATTACTAGCATCACAATGCCAAATGAAGGTAATATGATTAAGTGGTGTGTATAAATTTTGATTAATCTATAAATCATTATTATTTATTAATATTGAAAACTTTGGCCAAAGTTTTTTTAGTGAGAAATTATCATTTCATTAGTATGAATTACGTATTTATGTGATATCTTACAATAGAATGTATTTTTTATGATACACTACATGTTTAGTTGTAGAAATCATACAACACAAGGGTACTAGTTTGTCTCTTTGGATTCCCACACCATCACTATATACTCATCTATAAGGGGAGGGCCATTCCATGATAATATTAGTATAGGGGATCATTAGTCTATGGTTGGTGTGAAAAGGTGCTCAGATGATGCTCTCCCTCCCCACAATAGTACTAATTTTGAGATGACACTTGAGATAGTCATAGATACTAGAGTTTGGGAACTATGTTCTAGGGAGCCATGTATCTTATATATGTACATTATATTACATTGAACTTATTAAGAAAATATTATTATGAAGAGTTATATTTACTTATATATTATATATTGATATTAGTGGTTATAGGCATGTATCATCTATGGTTAGTTTAATGTAATTAATTTCTATATTTGTATTATGATATGATGGATAGTGATCGGAGATGTATGATGCTATATACTTCATTTACAATTATCTTATTTTGTATTTTATATGATCACTAGTTAAGATTCTCATGGTGTAATATATTTATAGTATATGTGTTTAAACTAAAAAAAATCATGTATTTCTAGGAACATCCCAATGAATATGTTACACTTTGAGTATTTATATTAGGACTCTATAGTCATGAAGAAATAATATGATTAGGGGTTCGTGGAACCCACTGTTTAGTGTTATGTGTTTTATTTTAAGTAGTACTAATTAGAACATTTTGAATTGTTTTAGGATTATTTGAAAATTCACAAGATATCAAATGATCTCAATATGCAAATGAGAATTTATGAGGAGTGGTATATGAATAATGTATCAAGAATGAGATGTGCCATACATGTGCATAGTAGAATAAAAAAGTGTATCATTCTCTTTTGATAAGTTTATTATTGGTATATTTGGTTTGTATTTATCTATATTTGGTTTCACATATACTGGTGATGGATTCGAATTATATGTACAAGGTATTATATGTATGAATAGTTTATTTGGTATATTATCAATCAGATCATAACATATTTTTTAAAACTATAAATATTAATATTTTTAAGCACCTATATGATTAATGTGAATATAAGGGTTTGGATAGGAGGAATGGATTGAATTTTCCCCATTTGTAACCACATCTTTAACATTATATATGTCAATTATCTCTTTATTTTTGACCTCTTATGTTATAAATCATAATTTAAACATTTGATGTTCACATTTTTATTTTTTCCTATGTTTGTATTAAATCCACCTCATCCCCTTATTGGAGGATATTATTCTCTTCTTGGCCCAATATATGTTCTTATGAAATTTAGTCTATTTTATTTTTATTTTCCCTTGAAAGTTATGTAATAAGCTTCCTCCATACACAATATTATATGCATGATTAATTCATATTGAATAGAAAACTTCAAACCATTTACATACCTTTCAACCATCTACTCTTATGTCTTATGATGTTTCATGCATATGAAAATCTTGTAAATCTCATCTATATACTCTTATATACATTGATCTTTATGTCTCAAATTTTAAAATCTTCTATATAGGGTTTGTCCATAATCCACATGAAAAAAATTCTCCCTCATCTGTTTCTCCATATTTTTCCATGAGTTTATCTTGTCTTTATGTTTTCTTAATTTTCATTTATACTAGTGATTGTATCAAATCATTGCACGACCCTTCAATGTTATGCATGAAAACTTTACCTTCTTATCTTCTCTCATAGTTATCCATTCAAAAAAATTATCCATGCTATTCATCAAATCTATCAATTCCTCTAGTTTTAAACTTCCTACATAATTTAGAATGTCAACCTTGATTCCTTCCTTCCTTATAAATATCTAACCATCCTCTATTCCAATAATGTTAGTTGTTCTTGCTTCTCATCTTGTGTAATTTATTCTTCATGATATGTGTGATCTTCTACCTCATCTTCTACTCTCATTTGTCTTTGATTTATAATAATCTAAGTTAATTATTCTACTTACCTCTGCAACTCCTGCATAGTACGGTTCATATGATCAATTAATCCTCATACTCTTACCATCTCTTACACATCCAAGATGCAAACTTGATCTGATACCAAATAATGACCATGAATACTATCAAGATAATTAAAAATCTAATAGGCTAAGATTTTGAACAATAACGAGTATTGATTTATATTGAATGATTCAAATAATTACAAACTAGGATAAATAAGCCTCAACTCATAATTAGAGTTGAAATGCAAAATTTAGAAGTCTAAAAATAAATAAAATTTGACCTGGTATTTTTAGTAGCTGTTATTTTTAGTAAGTTTCACATGCAAGCACGTACAACTCTAAAAATCTACAAAAATAAACTAAACTGTAAAATTAACATATCAAATGAATTTCAATTAAACCTCAAGTTTAGTTTTAAAAATATACTTTTTATAAATTTATAAAAATACTAAAAATAAAATTAAACTATAATTTTAGACCCTTAGATGGTCATGTTTGGCCTCCAAAAAACAACATCGCATAACCAAAAGGGCGGTATATGGTTGCATTGAAATTTTTGAGCCAATTTTTTTGGCATAAAGATGGACTCAAATGGATCTATGGATAAAACTTTATGGCCTCCAAAATTTTGGCCTCCTTTTATGAATCATTTGGTGTTTACCTAGCCTAGTAAATATAATATGTAGATGTTAATATAGTAATATGTATGCAGTAGTGGTGAATTCATAAAAAGGTCCACTAAATTATTTTCCAACTTCATGAACTTACCCATATTCTCTACATATATTTAGACCTATATCCTTTCCCAACACCATCTACAAGATTGTCTCATTAGTACTAGATAATCATCTACAAATTCTCACTCTTTATATTTCATAATAAAAATGTGGTTTTGTCAATAAAATACATATCTTATATGGATATTTTATTTTTCAAAAATTAATTCACTCAACTAAATTGAATTAAGAGACAAGATAATAAAACTTGATATTAACAAAATAAATGATAGGGTTAACTAGAGCTTTGTTTTAAAAATACGTAGGAACATTGAGCTCTCTAAGGCTTAGTGTGATTGGATTTATTCATGTGTTTCTTTTCCTTTGTTTGTTTTCTTATAAATGGAGTTCTGAATGGATTTATCAACACTTTAAGAGGCCTCCATCAAGGATATCCTATATATCCCTACTTCTTTATAATCATGGAAAAATCCTTGGGTAGATCCATCTCAAAGGCAAAATAATTAAATCTTATTAGTAACTTTAACATTACTAAGAATGTTAATTTATCTCATGTTTAATATGTAAATGATATTATTATGAGAAACTTTAATCACATTCTATAAGCTATAATGTTGAATAAAATTTTAGATTGGGGTTGGATCATGCCTTGGGTCAGGGGATTTACTTTTTGAAAGCTAAAATTGTATTCATCCGCACTATTCCCCATAGAAAAAATAAAATAAAACAAATTCTTGGAATTTCATTAGGTTCTCTTCCTAGCAAATACTTGGGTATTCCACTCTTTGATCGATAGCCATAAAAATAATTTTGGGATAATATGATTAAAATATTCTAAAATAAATTGATCTCTTAAAAATGAAAATGGCTCTCCTAGGTAGGAAAAATTCAATTAATTCAAGTTGTTCTAAAAAAAAATCCTATTTGTATGATGTTAGTCTTGGAAGCTCCATTTAGTGTCAAATCTAGTCTTACTAACTTTATGAAAAATAAATTATGGAATGGTAATTTTGATTCAAATAAAATGACTTTAATGAAATGGGAAGAGGTATACTTCCCTAAATCAAATGGTGGATCTAGAATCATAAATTTATTCAATATGAATGTAACTCTAGGAGTGAAACATATCAAGACAAATATAAAAATTGAAGCATTCTACTCCAAAGAAAGTATCTTGATAATATAGATTATCCTACCTATATTTTTAAAACAAAGTGGTAGATGCATGGATCTCACATTTGGAACTTCCTTGGGAAATATAGAGACCTTATATCTAACTCCCTTTGTTGGGAGATTAAGAATGGTAGATATGTTAACGTCTGGAAGGATGTCTAGTCTATATTGGTCCCTCTCTATAAACATCTTCCATTAAACATTTTATAAGTGTATTATTGAAACCTCTAGGGGCCACTAGTTTCTAGTTTCTAGGATTAATCCTAAAGTATTTGGGATCCTTAGATAAGATGTAAAAACCCAAGTCTTTTTATAGCTAACGTTTCCTCTGATATTATAATTTATTTCAACTTATTCCTAAACACTCATGATATCAATATTTCAACGGAGGTTGATGGATTAAAATGTTTTGGAGATCCTTTTGGTAACTTTTAGGTGAAACAAAGATACCATAAGTTGATATCTCATATCAATACACCTTTATGGCACATGGAAATATTTTGGATACCTTAGGATTTCCTAAAGTTAATGTAAATTTATGATTTGTATTGAAAAAAAAATCTCTTTTAAAGGACAGATTCCAAAGGATTGGTTTTAATGGGACATTTTGGTGCATATTTTGTAAAGATAATTATGAAACCCCAAACCACATCGTCCTTCATTTCTCTTTTACTTGGATAATTTGGTATTGATTATTTGATAAAATGAATATACTTTGGGTATAAATTGGCTCTATTCAATTTTTTTTTATTAACTAGAAAAAAGGAGGGGATCCTGTTTATAGTATTTCATCAATGGCATCATCTTTGGTCTTTTGGACCTTATAAAAATAAAGATAGAATAAAATATTCAGGTACCTATCCCTCTCTATAGATTATATTACTCTTTCAATTGAGATAATCCTTCTAGAGGTCTTTAAGGTTAAATTTTCACCTTCCAAAAATAAAATTGTGCTAGAGAGGATCGTCATATTCTCTAAAAATAGAATTTACTTAAAAATAACTTCATCCTACCTCACCAAATTAAAAAAAGGTTACTAGCCACTTAGAATCCTTTGAGTGAAAGTTATGACAAGATAAATTTTTAGGGGCCATCCAATGCTAACAGACGTTATTATTGTAGAGGATGCATCTTCAGAGAGAATATGAGATAAGTGATTTCATATATTTACTTCAATATTCCATGTCATCAAATAATTTGATTGAAGCTCTAGCCCTTATCAGAGGGTTCAAAACTATTTTTGAGTTATATTTTAGAAAAATAATAGTGGAAGATGATTCTCTCTTGATTATCAAATCAAATAAAAAAAAGAATAGTGGATAAATGGAAGCTCTATTCTATCATCCAAGATATCCTCCATGTCATTAATTTTTTGATCACATTTATTTCTCCTAAAACTATCATGAATATAACTCTGTAGCAGATTTCTTCACTAACATTGAAGTTATTCACCTTGTTCCTAATGAACAATGCAATTGTGTTTCCACCCCCTTCCCCTCCTCTGAATGAATATAAATAATTATAAAAGATCTAACCTATTGACTACATCACACTTATTCAAGGTTTTGTCTTGGGATTCAATTTTCTATATTTTGGAATATGTTTTTTAGTGACTTTTTGGTGTTTGGAGTCTATGGATTCTAGCGATAGAGTCTTCCTACTTTTTAGGAATGGTTCCATAGTGGTGATTCTTGCTAGCACTCCTGCATTGATTTGGTTTGTGTATATTTTAGACTTTAGGCACTTTGGCCACCTCACTTATTTTTGGTTTCTTGGCTTTGTGCCTACTTGGCCTTTAGGATTTCTACTCATCTCTATTTATTTTTTGGGGAGATTTTTTTTATCTATCTTAATTTTATTTGCTAGTTGCATCCTTTTGTACCATGGATTAAGGACCCATTTTCCCATATTATTATTTATCAAAAATATATTTATTTATGATTTTAATAAACTCATTAAAATAAAATAAATGACATGCCCTTTATTGAATGTATTTCTTTTTTAAAAGAATAATTAAAATAATTATTCTGATTTTTATGGAATGTATTCCAAGACAATTAGTTAGACTTCAATCTAGTAGCATACAAAACTCTCATTATGCATGGTTATGTCAAACTCCATATTTGTCCCTATTTTTTCTTAAACACTCATAAGTTTGATATATTGATAACTTTTCTTATGGATTGAATGTATACATAGGATTTAATTTGGTAATCACTTCATACGTAATTGCTCCAAAGCTCTACACATCCCTTTTCAAAGTCACCAAAGGTGCCTAGATATTTCTCCATGGTTTGGAGCCCCATATCAAAATTCATTCACAAAACTAAAGTTGAACTAGCCCTAATGAGAAGGAAATAAAGTTAATGCAAGTCTCATCATCATCATTGATGAATATGGATAATCTAAAACAAATAATTACTAAACTTACATTATTTTGGAAAACATGAGGACTATAGGTGTGATGAATCCATACAATCCCTCTCATAATTATGACAGAAATCATAATTTTGGTGGGATATTCAAGGGTATGTTCTCAATAAATGTCATGAAAAAATTAAGAAGAGTTCATTTGGATAAAAACATCTCTTCATTGACACATCTTAAATGGGATAAAATTCACATCTCCCTCTTGATCTCTTTTTCACACTACTGACATTTCTTAAAAATCTTAACGACCAACAAAAGTTGTTGGTGGAAGCCACAAGATTCGCCAATCTCATATGTTTGATGGGTTTAACAAACAAGCATAATTTTAGTGAACCTTTAAGCTTTCTAGTAATATTTACAATGCTTAGATGGTGGTGGTGGTAACAATGGTGATTAGTAACATTTTTATATTTAAATCTACTAGAAAGAGGTGAGTATGGTCTAGAAAACTACCACAATGTCAAAAATCACAAATGTGGCAACATCCACAAGATTCGTTGAAATCGGTTCATCACATACCTTTCAAAAGGTTTTATGACATACTCTAGGATTTCCCTAAAAATGATCGATGATATAAGACACTTAGAGGGTATTAGCCATTCAATCATATTATTTTTAAAATTGAATTCATTAAGCCATCATAGTCATGTGAATAATCCCTTTCTTCTAGTCCATATAATCAATGAACTTGGATAGAAACCATCCTTCTCTACCTATAATATTTATCATCACTATTTTCCCAACTACCAATCCCCTTGGGTTGACCTTTTATGGCTATACTACACAATCCCCTTTTCTTCTTTATTATGTCACTACTCACTAAGGCCACTCTATAGTCCTGTGTATATGTGTTCAAAATGTTTCCCTGAGCATGTTTCAGGGTGAAACTGAGTGCATCCATACCACCCTCGTAGTAGATTAGTACTACTGTGAGGCCCAACCCAAGCTCACATACTTTTGATAGATTTTTTTTAAAAATTGACTTTTTTTAAACTCTAAGGAAATGAATTAACCCAAAATGTGCACTCATACGTACAACTTGTTAGCATCAATACATTCTCACCTAGTACTTTAAATCTTCATATGCATAAGATATGTAATTCTCATGGTTTTTTCCCTCTCTTTCCTTTCTTTGTGTGGCATCAATTTTCACCTTCATATACATGGTCTTCACCTCCTCATGAAAATATTCCTTATTTTTTCACATGACTATGTACATGCTAATGTAAGAAAAGGCTTTTCAAACACTGAGATTTTTCAACATGTTGACTATTGACCATAACATTTACCACTCAAATTAATTAAACACTTAATGATCATGATAAAAAAATTTAACCATGACCATCAATAAACACCTTCCACCATTTATAACACCACCATTCTACCATGTTAGGAGTTGGTTAGTTGGTAAGTAGCTACCATGTCACAGGGTTCATAGATTATTTCAAATAGCTTACTTAAGACATGCAATCAGTTCCCCATTTTTGAAGATTATTTAAAATTTTGTGTTAATGTGTATCCTTAGTATAATTATGCTATCCCATGAAAAATTACAAATATGTTACCTACAAATGGATTCCAAACCAAATACCCATGCCTTCTAGAGACTTTTACATTGGAGGTAACTAGAAGACATTTCAGATCTGATCACAACTTGATCCTTGGTGGAATGAGAAATAAATAGGTAATTCTATGAATACTAACACATTTTATCCCATTAGATCCCTAGTGAAGGACCAGTGTAAGGAGGCACATAGAGGTAGCTCTACGAATGCAAGCACATTTTTTCCCTAGTTTGTTTGATAGAATGCATGCGACTTATTGACATAATACCTCAATGATTGTATACGAAACTTTTTTAAATCTTCACTTTATTTACTTAGGGTACATCTAGAGCCTGCATTATATCCCCATCTAGAAATTCTACCAAAAGTTAGATAGACCATGAAAATGAGATGTACTCTATTTACCCACTTAAAAACACATATGTCATGTTTATGCACCTTATTGCTAACAAGTAACATTTGGCATCTAAAACCTAAAATTGAAGTATATTTATATTGGTTAAACATAACCAACCACTTACTATCATGTCCCTCTTTTGATAGGGACATAATATAATACCTTTATCCTTAAGACCCTTCCTAGGGGCTAAAGGACATTCTTAGAGGGAAAGAAGGACTAAAATATTTTTAAGTGAATGCGAATAAAATTAATTTTTTGAAAGTAATTAATGTTTTAAAATTCATATAAAAATGGGGCTTTTAAGGGTCTAAAATGACTTAAAGTGATTTTATAAAATAAAAAAGAGAAAATAGAAAATATCATAATAAGGACCTATTAAAGATCTTTCAAATTTCATTGCCTTCACTAAATTAGGTGCTACTCTTGGTAAGTCTATTTAAAGAAAAGGAAGGGTTAATCATTTCATTCAATTTTTACATTTGAAGATCAATTTTCTTACATCTAAGCACTAAAAGCAAAGACTTACTCTTGAAGGATAGAAACCCTTTCAGGATAGTTAAATCAAGGGTAAAAATCCAACATTCAGATCTAGAGAAACTTCACAAAGAGGTTGTATTAGACTACATTGGTATCAAAAGGGTGTTATAAACACCATTTCTCTATTTGTAGGTGGGTGACCAGAATGGTGGACTGTAGGAGCTGGTTTGAAGTAGGTTTTAGGGCAAACAGTTGCTAGAAAGTGAAATGATCTCCTTTGGGGGGTAGTGAACCCATACTGGGGTGGAATGAAGGTCTATGAGGGCCTATTGAAGCTTTTGAAAGTGTGTAATAACCACACCAATTTTTATACTATTTTATCTAAATTTTCTAGCGACTTGAATGTCCAAAAATCAAGCTTTTAGCTGATTATTTGGCTATTAAATATTTATGTAAATTGTTTTATTTCTTTGGCATCTTGAATAACTATTGAAGCTTTTGAAAGTGTGGAATAACCACACCAATTTTTATACTATGTTATCTTAATTTTCTAGCCACTTGAATGTCCAAAAATCAAGCTTTTAGCTGATTATTTGGCTATTAAATATTTATGTAAATTCTTTTATTTCTTTGGCATCTTGAATAAGTATTTGGAGATTTTTTAAATCATTTACAATAGTATTTTATCAAAATTTAGTTTTCTAGGATTTGTAGAAAATTCTAGAAATTAATATCAAAGTGATTGGATATATATTTATTTTACTAATATCCCTTGGAAGGGACATTGTAGTGGTATCAGAGCCAAATCTTGGATAGTTTTGGGTTATGTAGTGATACATGCAAGAAGGATATAACTTGAAAAGTAAGAAGAAGGTAGGAGAGCTTTTATAGATGGAATCAATGTCTCACCAAGATCAATCAAGAGAAGATGTGGAGAATAGAGAATAATGGTACACACAAGCCCAATAAGAAATGATGGCTATGATGTTACACTTTGTGGAAACCATGAAGGAGATGAAGGGTGACAAGCCACTCAATGGGGATGGCAGTGCTTTTGGAAGTCACCATATCTTGTATCAACCTTCTAGGGGTTTGGGATGATTTTCATGTAGACCTAACCAATATACTTTTTTCTAAAATGAGGTGGCCATTACCAAGGGGGAAGCACAAACCTCACTGAGGGACATTTTGTAAAAATATTATGATGAGTACATGAAATATCCATCCCCCTTTAGGGAGAAAATGGCTTTTTCATCTTTCACTTCTTGGAATCATGGTATAGGAGGCACTAGGTCTAGCCATAAGCACAAGGGAAGCCAAAGAGGATTCCATCATGATTTGGGTAAGCTTGCACATTCATGTTTTGATGGTTCCCCTAGAATTTCAATTAGGGCTTGGATTCAAAAAGTAGATACTATTTTTTCACTAAGACCTATGATGGAAAAAGAGTCCATTTAGTTTACTACCTTGCACTTGGAATGGGTTGCCCATGAATGGTGATATCATGGGTTGGTTACTTAATGACACCAACTAATTTCATGTTATGAAAAATTCAATAAAAGGATTTTTGAACAATTTGATAGAGCTAATCTGGAATTACATTTTAGAAAATTAGTTCAACTCAAACAACAAGACATAGTCAAAGGGTATGTAACTAAATTTCAAAGGATTTCAGTTATGGTAATGGATGTTTCTGAAAGAAGGTTAGTAGTTCTCTTCATGGAAGGTTTGATGGATTCATTTAGAGGATTGGTCAAAGATTTTTACCCTTCTACTCTTCAAGGAACCATTAAAAAGGATCTTGATCTTGAGTCCTCAACTCTAGAAGGTAGAATTCCGCCCTTTAATTTTCAAAAAAATAATGTTTTTAAGCCCTATGGACAACCAAAGAATAATAAGTGGGGGAAGCCAAGAAACAACAATTTTGGGCCACCTAGACCAGCTCATTTGGGGTAATTAGACAAGCAAAACTAGTAGGGTTTTATTAGTGTAAGTTTTTATTTTTCCCTATTTATTAATTAGGGAATATTATATATTTGTGCATACATGGATTTTTCCTACATTTGTGGGATATGCTAGCTTATGTGGAGATTGTGTATCATATTTGTGTCATAAGGTGTCATAAGAATGTCATAAGTGACTCCTTTGACCGGCTATTCCGGGTATTGGAGTTACTTCTCTATTCTTAGCACCTTGTCACCACCTTTTTTGGAGGAGTCTATTCTTGGGGTGCTTTGACCACCTTTTGTGGAGGAGTCTATTCTTGGGGTGCTTTGACCACCATTTGTGGAGGAGTTACTTTCTAGCTCTCCTATATGTATTCTTCATTTTGGCCATTTCATTTTAATCAAATTTTGGTTTTCTCCATTTTGTTTTGTGCAATTTATCTTCTTATTTTCAAATTGCTTTAGCATCTTGTGGTGTGCACTTGTTCATCTTGTGTGATCACGTCTCCATTGCACTCGCGTTATCCAGATTCTGGCAACAACTTCGATATGGTATCAAAGCAAAACCGGTAATCTAGTGTGTGCTTATGCTTTTAGCTTATTTTAAAATCAAGAGGAGTGGATTTCTCTTTATTTTTTTATTCTAGATTTGGTCTAAAATTAAAAAAAAACTTTCAAAATCTTTTTTGGGTAGTCTCCTTGGAAATCCTTGGCCTTTGGGTGTTTTTTTGGCTGTCTTCACTTCAGGGGCAGCATTCAACAAGCAGAAGAAAGGAGCAGCAATTAACAGTAGAAGGAGCTGCATTCAACAACAGAAGGAGGAAGATTGACGCTTAGTTTCTGCCTTCAGTTCCAGCAAGGTGCAGTAGTAGTTTTCTTCCAGCAAGGCGCCTTTTGCAACGTCTTTTTTTTTGCAAAGCCTTCTGCACACCTGTTTGCCACGCCACTCAGCGAACTTCTTCTTGTTTGCAGCGCCTTAGGCCGTACGACACAGGTCTGCTATTTGTTTTTTGCAAAAAAAATCAGATCTGCGCCCTTTTTTTGGGATGCCACCTGTTGTATTTGTTGTTTGCTGATCAGAAACAGACTTCTACGCCTAGCTCCCTGTTTGCACCCTCCAACAGCAGTTCTTGCCACCAGCAGGTCGTACGGCACGTCCAGCAGGTTTGAAATTCATTTTTTTTTGTCTTTTCTGCTGTCAAAATCTGGACTGTGCATTTTTGGACGCCCCTGCCTTACTTGGCATCCTATTTGGCACCCTTGGACACGTGGCATCCTTCAAAACTGTCCTTGATTCATTATTTTTAGTTAAAATTGATCTGTTAAAACAAAAATCAGTCAATTTGACTGAGTATTAAAGTTTTTAGACAGTTTTGTATTTTGGGGATTTTCAATTAAAACTTGTATCTTCGCCTGTCGAAGACGAAGGGTAAGGCCCGGATTGGTAGGAGGCCAATTCTCCCTCACACAAACCTCATTTGGATTCCTCATTCTATGCCGAATCCAACGAGTGGTTGGAAGGCCACTTTCTCTCCTTATAACTGGCATTTTTTTAATGTTTTAGTGCTTTTTTTTGCAAAAACACTAGTTTACGGGAAAATTGTAACTTTAATATCTTGCAAACGGTAGCTCAGTTTTGGGTGCCATTTTTTGTAAAAGTATTTGTAATTAAATTTTACACGGTGTAGAATTATTAATTGTCAAAAATGCACTAGTTTATAAAGTGCCAAAAATTTGGGTCTCTCGGGACGCATTTTCGGCTGAGTCCGACGTCCTGTTTGCTTTAGTCTTGCACTGATTTCTCTAAGATACTTTTTCGGCTGAGTCCGATGTCTTTTGAGTGTGAAATTGCATATTTGTGGGTGGCTCAATATTTCTGGGGGTGTGATTACTTTTCACAACTTGCTTTCATTCTCCTTTCTGCATACATTCACAACTTGCAATCAACACAATTTCACTTATATTTAGCTAAAAAATGGATTTTTTTCAACTCAAACCCCTAACACCCTTCAAATATCATGAATGGAAAGTTAAAATGTTAATCATTCTTAGAAGCAAAGGGTTGTATAGGATCACCATGGGTACAGAAGTAGAATCCAAAATAGATGCTAAAAAGGTTAAGTGGTACAACCATAGTGATGAAGCCTTTGGGTTATTGAGCTTTTCTGTGTCTCTAGAACTTCTCTTCCACTTAGAATCCTCCCAAACTCCTAATGACATATGGGACACCTTAGAAAATTTGTTTGGGAAGCTTGATGAGATGAGAGGTCATGAGCTTGAAAACGAACTAATAAGTCTAAGTCCTAGCAAATTTGACACCCTACAGGACTTATTCACTAAGATTAAGGCCCTTAGATTGAAATTGAAAGAATGAGAGATAGAGAAGAAAGATGATCAACTCATTATTTTTATTCTCGTAAAGTTAGGTCCAAGCTATTCAGTCTTTGTCTCCACTTTCCATGCCACAAAAAGTGCCCTTGGCACTACATGGAAAATACCTTCTTTGGATTCATTCATTTTTGACTTGACTAGGGAGCAAGATAAGCTAATTCAGATGGGCACAATGAAGTCTACTCAACCCCAAGCCTTGATAGCTGGAAATGGTAAAGATAAGACTTCAACAAAGGAGAAGAAGAAAAAGAACAAGGACCAGGAGAAGAAGAAAGAAAACAACAATCCTGCCAAAAATAACACTGATTATTCATCCTCCAATGCTAAACCGAAGAAGGAGAAGGTTAAGTGTGTCTATTGTAAAAATACAGGGCATGATGAACACAAGTGCATGAAAAAATAAATAGACCACCTAACTCATCTTCTAGAGAAGAACAACATAGGTGTCCATGTGTCCATCAAGCATAATTCATCTACCCAAGATTCTACTAAGGCAAAAGGCAAGAGTAAGGAGAAAGAAAAGGGCAAGGCCCTTGTAGCAACTGCAGCTTCTACATCTTCATGGGTCATAGACTTGGGTGCTTCTCACCACATGGGCTCTTCACTAGTTGAATTTTCATCTTTAGAGCCTTGTAGCATGACTTCAATTAGTCTAGGTGATGACACATCAGTTTCTGTTTCAGGGAGAGGGTTAGTTGAAATGGAAGGAGGAACATTCAATAATGTTCTAAGTGTTCCTTCTCTTTCAACCAATCTCCTATCACTATACCAAATCACTCACATTGGTCAGGGCATGAGAGTTGAGTTTTCCCCAGATTTAGTGTCTATCAGGGAGTTGCATGGTGATACTACAGTGGCAGTGGGTAGGGAAAATCACCATGCTAGGTTATACACCTTCTCACATTTTGCATCAGATTCTTCTCCGACAGCATTCCTGACTCATTCAGATGGAGTTAGCAAATTGTGGCATGAGCGGTTTGGCCACCTTAACTACTGCTATCTTGAGCAACTTTGTAAAAATGACATGGCCATTGGCTTGCCTTGTGTCCAATTCACAAAAGGACTTTGCTAGGGGTGCTCCCTTTGGAAGCATCCCGAAGCAAAATTTGACAAAGGCAAAGCTTGGAGGGCTACACAACTTTTGGAGTTAGTCCACAGTGATGTATCGGGACCCTTTTCCAAACCATCTTTCACAAGGGCCAAGTACATCCTCACTTTCATTGATGATTTCTATAGGTACACTTGGATATATTTTCTCAAACAAAAGTCTGAAGTGTTTGAAAATTTTCTATACTTCAAGGCTCTTGTTGAGAAACAGTGAGAAATCCATTAAGGTTCTTTGAACTGATAATGGAGGGGAGTATGTCAGCATCAAATTTGAGCAGTTTTACACCACAGAGGGGATTGATTTGCAGCACACAGTCACCTACAGTCCTTCACAGAATGGGGTTGTAGAACATAAGAATAGGTTCTTGAAAGAGATGGCTAGCTGTATGATTCACTCCAAATCCTTAGCACCACAGTACTGGGCCAAATCCATCAATTGTGCTTGCTACATTCAAAATAAGGTTCCTCACAAAGCTTTGAAAGGGATAACACCCTTTGAAGCTTGGCATAAAAGGAAACCTGATGTTGAGTACCTTAGAGTTTTTGGATCCCCAGCCATGGCCAGCATTCCAAAGAAGAAATGCAAAGCTATGGAACGTCAGTCTAAGCCTTGCATCTTTGTAGGATATCTGGATGGTATTAAGGGATATCGCCTTCTAAATCCAGTCACACATGAGTTGTTTATCGAGAGAAGTGTCTATTTTTAGGAGAGTCCTAAAGACTCAACACTTGACACTTCTTTTCCCTCATCGGATCTACTTCTTCATGATGATTCCTCATCAGATTCAGATCAGCCACAACAGGTTCTTGAGCCAGAGTCATCTTCTTCTTCTTTGAGTTCAGACAGTGAGGATAGTGATGCAGAGTCATCCACCTCTAGTCAGTCAGAGGATGAGGAGTTAGCACCTGACTCACCCACTTTTGGGCCACTTTGGGCCAGACAGACACTTGAGAGTGTTGGAACTTGGGTAGGAGACCCCGCAGATGACAGACGTACTAGGGGGGATTTTCAAAGAGATCCACATGCCTTCTTTGCTTCAGTTTCAGATCCATATTATTTTCAAGAGGCATCGGGGGTACCTAAGTGGGATAGTGCTATGGGGGAAGAATATTCTTCCTTAATCAAAAATCACACTTGGGACTTGACATCACTTCCTAAGGGAAGAAAGATGATTCGATGTAGGTGGATATATCGGACCAAGTTTGTAGCAGATGGTTCGGTTGATAAGTATAAGGCACGATTGGTCACCAAGGGTTTCTCATAGGTGGTAGGTATTGACTACTCTGACTACTCAGAGACCTTTGCACCCGTTGCAAAG
Organism: Torreya grandis; assembly: GCA_037957365.1. Classification (NCBI taxonomy): domain Eukaryota; kingdom Viridiplantae; phylum Streptophyta; class Pinopsida; order Cupressales; family Taxaceae; genus Torreya; species Torreya grandis. The sequence continues at coordinate 332,560 of JARHVA010007268.1, read as the reverse complement.
ATGACTTATATCTGACTCACCTTGGATATTGCCATAGCACATGGTTGGAATGTGCATCAGATGGATGTGAAGCGTGCCTTTCTTCATGGAGACCTAGAGGAGGAGATCTACATGGAGAAGCCGCCAGGATTTGTTTAGGATTCTTCCTTAGTATGAAGACTTAGGAAATCTATCTATGGCCTCAAACAGGCCCCTCGGGCTTGGTATGCCAAGATGGATTCTTTCCTTCTCACAGTGGGTTTCACTAGGTGCCATTCTGATCCCAATGTCTACTTCTTGCGGCAGGATGATTCGCTCTTGATTTTGGTTCTATATGTTGATGACCTTTTGATCACCTGGAGTTCTTCATCGGCTATTGCAGTGGTGAAGGCATCTCTCCAGGATAGATTTGACATGACGGACTTAGGTTTGTTGTACTACTTCCTTGGCATCGAGATTTCACAATCAGATTTAGGCTTTTTCTCTTGCACAGCCTAAGTATGCTCTTGACTTATTGGCTTAGTTTCACATGGATAATTGCAACCCATCTCCGACTCCCTTTCTATCAGGAGTCAAGCTTGAGGCTGATTGTTCTTCACCATTGGTTGATGCCACTCGATATCACCAACTTGTTGGTAGCCTCATCTACTTGACTCACACCAGGCCCGACATATCATATGCAGTGGGACTTGTCTCTAGATTCATGCAGGAACCCCATGAGCTGCATTGGAAAGTAGCTAAGAGGATCTTGCATTACATACAAGGTTCACATAGATATGGGATTCATTAAAAATTTGGCACAGAGGTTGACTTGGTTGGATATACAGATTCAGATTGGGCTGGCAATTCACAGACTCACAAGTCCACTTCTGGTTACAGTTTCTCTCTAGGTTCAGGTCCTATTAGTTGGTCTAGCAAGAAGCATAATGCTATTGTTATATCATCCACAGAGGCAGAGTATAGGGGAGCTGTTAAGGCAGCTACTGAGGCTATTTGGCTTCAGGGGATTCTTTTTGAGTTTGGCATTCCCATCAGGCAGCCCACCATCATTTATTGTGACAACCAGAGTACCATGCAAATTTGCAGGAATCCGGTTCAGCACCAGTGGACCAAGCACATAGAGATTCACATGCATTTCATTCGGGAGATTATTCATAGTCAAGTCATTGACTTAATATTTTTCCAGTCTTCGGAGCAGGTTGTAGACATCTTCACCAAACCTTTCACCAAGAGCAAGTTCATTCATCTACGAGCTCTTCTTGGGGTGCGGTCTACATCTGCAGCAACATCATCTTTAGGGGGGGCCTTTTATCCTCTTCTTTTCTTTTATGTATCTCTTTTGGGGGGGAGTTTTTTCCTACGAGCTTTCTCATTTTCTTTATCTTATGGGAGATTGCATTTGTACATGGGTACCTCATCAGGCCTAGTTGTCGGGACCCATTTTTTATTTCCACACTGCCCACCTAAGCTGTACTTATGGTGGGGTATTAGTGTAGGTTTTTATTTTTCCCTATTTATTAATTAGGGAATATTATATATTTGTGCATACATGGAGTTTTCCTACATTCGTGGGATAGGCTAGCTTATATGGAGATTGTGTGTCATATTTGTGTCATAAGGTGTCATAAGAATGTCATAAGTGACTCCTTTGACCAGCTATTTCAGGTATGGGAGTTACTTCTCTATTCTTAGCACTTTGTCACCACTTTTTTTGGAGGAGTCTATTCTTGGGGTGCTTTGACCACCTTTTGTGGAGGAGTCTATTCTTGGGGTTCTTTAACCACCATTTGTGGAGGAGTTACTTTCTAGCTCTCCTATATGTATTCTTCATTTTGGCCATTTCATGTTAATCAGATTTTGGTTTTCTCCATTTTGTCTTGTGCAATTTATCTTCTTATTTTCAAATTGCTTTAGTATCTTGTGGTGTGCACTTATTCATCTTGTGTGATCACGTCTCCATCGCACACGCGTTATCTGGATTCTGGAAACAACTTCAATAGGTTTGGGGCAACAAAGAGAGCTTCTAAGAGGGAATTTTGAAATGGGAAATGAATTAATAAGAAAGAAATTATGTTTTTATTACAAAGATCCTTGGTAACCGGGTCATCATTGTCGTAGAAAGGGTCAAGTAAACTACATTCAAATTGAGAGGATGAGGATGTTGAAGAGGAAGCAACCCCCTATGAAGAGGAGCACTTGGAAGTTTTTGGAGGAGAAGATTTGGAAGTTAATTTTGCTTCCCTATTAGGTACACCCAAGTACTATCCTTTCCCTTTCTTGAAATGCCTATTCAGTGGAGAAGACACACCTAAAAATCTGAAATCAAAAGATCATATATGGAAAATAAAGACTACCTAGCTGGAATATATGGAGTCAAAAAGGAAAAAAATAACTACTAATTTGAAGTTTCTATTGCTTTTCACATCTTAGCAGTATCTTGGCAATATATGGAGTCAAAAGGGAAAAAGAGAAACATAAGGTACTTCTGGTTTCACAATTTTAGTTTGCTTAAATCATACAAAGGCTTCATATCTAGCTATGGCAAACATCACCAATAGGGGTCGCTTCCTTGGAAAGGACATAGAGGTGGAATTAACATAAGGCCAACTATGGATATATCTTTTTGGTTGCTCTTATTACTTGAGGACAAGAAATTTTGGGCAGGGAGGATTGTCATGTCCCTCTTTTGATAGGGACATAATAGAAGACCTTTATCTTTAAAACCCTTTCCAAGGGATAAAGGACATTCTTAAATGGAAGTAAGGATTGAAATGTTTTTAAGTGAATGTGAATAAAAGTACTTTATTTTTTCAAATTCACTTAAAGGAGGGGCCTTTAAGGGTCTAAAATGACTTAAGTGATTTTATAAAAGAAAAATGGGAAAATAGAAAAGATCATAAGAAGGACATATTAAATATCTTTCAAATTCCCATGCCTTCACTAAATTGGGTGCCAATCTTGGGAAGTTTATCTAAAGCAAAGGAAGGGTTAATCATTTCATTCAAGTTTTACATTTGAAGAGTGATTTTATTAAGTCTAAGCATGAAAATCAAAGACTTACTCTTGAAGGATGGAAACCCTTTTAGGAGAACTAAATCAAGGATGAAAACCCAAGATTCATATCTAGATTAATTTCACAAAGAGGTTTTATTGGACTAAATTGGTAGCAAAAGGGTGTTATAAACACCATTTCTCTATTTTTAGGCAGGCGACTAGGTTGGTGGACTATAAGAGCTAGTTTAGAGTTGGTTTTAGGGAAAACAACTACTAGAAAGTACAATGATCTCCTTTGGGGGGAAGTGAACCCATCTTATAAGGGTCTAGAATATCCACACCAATTTTTATACTATTTTATCTAAATTTTCCAGCTACTTGAATGTCCAGAAATTAGACTTTTAGCTGATTATTTGACTATTAAGTATGTATATAATTTTTTTTATTTCTTTGGCATCTTAAATAATTATTTGGAGTTGTTTCAAATCATTTATAGCAGTATTTTATCAAAATTGAGTTTACCAGGGTTTGTATAAAATTCTAGAAATTAATATAAAAGTGATTGGATATATCTTTATTTTCCTAATATCCCTTGGAAGGGATATTACACATACCTAGATTCTTGTGATGTAAGAGTATTATGTTTACTTTCACCTTTGACAGGCATAGCTTGGCATATTTTATATGAATGGTCTATAGCATATGAAATCAATATACAGTAGTTTTAGCCCAAGCTAAATAAAATAAATAAGCCTTTCTATGTTGTCTATAAGGATGATTGGAACTTAAAATCCTTCAATAGCCCCTAGAAACTACAATTTCTTTTATAATCATAGAAAATTTTGGCTCCATTGCTTCTACAAAAATGTTCATAGCAACATATTATGACCAAAAAAATTCTATTGCGGTATTATCATGTAATTTATCACAACAACAAAGGTCCTTTTTGGATTGTGTATGAAAGTACATTTGTCATTATGATAAAGTATATGATAATCCCAAAATAGAGAACTTAAACAACTTAACCATGGCCAAGCTAACACGAATTTGCATGCCATACACTAATAATCATAAAATTGCATGCCATACATTTATTAAAAGTATCTATGTTTTATGTTAAGATAGTGATCTACATATAAACAAAGTAGAAAGAACCATCAAATAATTGTGTGATCTTATATTTTTTGTTTATATTAGTGAGAGTCTTTCACAATTCAAAGAGTATTATCATTTATTTTATAATCCTTAGAAATTTCTTATGATCATGAATTTCTGACTGGCTAGCCGTATTATAAAATAGTTTCTATGATTTTGAAGAGATAAAGAACCATGTTTCTCATATATAGTTAATCCAAAAACATGAAAAGATGTATGGGGATTATTCAGTGTTACAAAATAGTGTAGGTCATATCATAAAATAAATGTTTATGTTGTAAGTGCAGGGTTTATGATAGATAGAATCATATGCATTGAATGTATTAGGAACCTATCTATTTAAAAATGGAATATTATGTATAAACCGTCATTGAAGCATTCTACAAACATAGTACAATGACCTATTTGACACATAAGTGTATAATTATAAATAGTAATTATATTTACACACTTTGACTAATTCAAATCCTTAATGAAATTATACTAGGAGTTGCCCCCATGGTGCAATAAGATTTGGAGGTTAAATAAAGTTATTTCATATTTGGTTTGTAGTTACTCTTCTCTACCTCTTTTTTTTACTTTGAAGTCACATAACAAAATAATATTGAATTCAAATAAAGAAAATATCTTTTCACAATTTAATAGATCATTTTATAATTTTTTTTAAAAATGATATAATTTGATATATTAATAATAGAACACATATATTGAATTAAATATTTTTGAAAAAAAAAATATTTAATTAGATAAATCATTTTTTGATAACAGAACATTTTAAAATTTAATAAAATATTTTTCTAATTTCTTTTAAACAAAATGCAATTTAATATATCAAAATGAAAGTATATATTAATTTAACTCTATAAAAAGCAAATATTTAAATATTCAACTATGGTAGATTTAGTATTAAAAGGTAAAATGACTAAATACATCTATAGTGTCATTATGGTTTTTAATTGTGGTATATACCTAACGTATACATGATTTCATGGAAGCTTCCCTATGGTTCATGTGTTATAAAATTGTGAGTTTATTTTTCTTTTAAATTATGAGTTTGTTGATGATTGGTTTATATTTTTTACAATAATTTATGATATACAAATAATATGTGTGTACAATATTTTAACAATATCAATATTTTGTTTTTAAAGATAGATATGAAGCTCTTGACGAGATCAACAACTGGTTATAATTCAACGACCACAACTAGCCAATACCAATAATACAGCCACAACTGGCCAATATTGCCACAATTAGAGAATACCAACAATATCACATAATAGCACCATAACCGATGAATACTACACAATACTGCCACAACTAATGAATACTAAAAATACCACCACAATCAACAAATACCAACAATACCACCATAACCAGTGAATACCATTGAAATGGCCACAACTAGCCTAATACCAATGATCGGCTACAACCGGCCACCAATACCTCTAAGATTTGAACCTGGGTGGTGCATGTGACAACCAAGTTGCTTTCCCAACACACCCCAATCTCATCAGTATTTTAATAATAATAATATTATAGATATTAAATAATTTAATTATATTATAATGATTTATATTTATTTTTTATAATTATATATCTATTTTTATTTAATAAATACAATAAGTCTATAATTTAATTAATATACAATATTAAATATTCCTAGATTATAAATTTTATCTAACATATACAATAAATATATTATATAATATTTATATATACAATATAATAAATATATAATAGTGAATATTATCTATACTATTTTATATAAATGTAAGTTTTACTTATTTATATTTATCTTATATATAGATCTCCTTAATTCTTGTTTGTGGTAGTTATGTATCGATTTATATTGAGTATATTTATATTCTTATAATATTATTATATTTTATAAGTATATATCTATTTTTATTTAATATATAAAATATATATATTATATAAGATAACATTTATATATACTATATAAATAGTATATAATATTAAATATTATGATATTATTTTTTTTAATTGTGATTTATAAATATATATATATATATATATTTATCTAATAATATAGATATAAATACATTACATGTGTGTAATATATATATATATATATATATATATATATATATATATATATATATATATATATATATCTAATTTTATCTAATATACATAATAGTAATATGTTTATATATCATATAATTAATATATAATATTAAATTTTTCAAATATATAAAATAATATGATATTTTATTAATAATACTAATTTTTTTTAAATATTATATAAATAAATATACATTACTACTACAACAACAACAACAAAAAACAATAACAATAACAATAACAATAACAATAACAATAACAATAACAATAACAATAATAAATTATTTAAAGCACACACACACACACACATAAATATAATATTGTAAAGAACGTGTGTCAACTAATATATATTATAAAATATATAATTTAAATATTATTTTTATTATAATATTACTACATATATTATATATTTTAGATATATTATATATTACTACATATATTATATATATTACATCTAATTTTATCTAATATACATAATAGTAATATGTTAATATATCATATAATTAATATATAATATTAAATTTTTCAAATATATATAATAATATGATATTTTATTAATAATACTAATTTTTTTTAAATATTATATAAATAAATATACATTACTACTACAAAAACAACAAAAATAACAATAATAATAATAATAATAATAATAATAATAATAATAATAATAATAAATTATTTAAAGTGCACACACACACACACACATAAATATAATATTGTAAAGAACGTGTGTCAACTAATATATATTATAAAATATATAATTTAAATATTATTTTTATTATAATATTACTACATATATTATATATTTTAGATATATTATATATTACTACATATATTATATATATTACATCTAATTTTTTCTAATATACATAATAGTAATATGTTTATATATCATATAATTAATATATAATATTAAATTTTTCAAATATATATAATAATAGTTATAATAATAAAATGATATTTTATTAATAATACTAATTTTTTTTTAAAATATTATATAAATAAATATACATTACTACAACTACAACAACAATAACAATAACAATAACAATAACAATAACAATAACAATAACAATAACAATAACAATAACAATATCAATATCAATAACAATAACAATAACAATAACAATAATAATAATAAATTATTTAAAGCACACACACACACACACATAAATATAATATTGTAAAGAACGTGTGTCAACTAATATATATTATAAAATATATAATTTAAATATTTTTTTTATTATAATATTACTACATATATTATATATTTTAGATATATTATTTATTACTACATATATTATATATATTACATCTAATTTTATCTAACATACATAATAGTAA
>JARHVA010007268.1:300000-320000 GCA_037957365.1 Torreya grandis | reverse complement strand
ATTTTCAACTTTCTTTATCCATAATTTTTTCAATCTGACATTTTAATTTTAACTTTAAATTCAAATTTACATTTATATTATTAATATGTATTCTAAAAATTTTACTAAAAAACCTATACATGGTTTTTTGGTACAAAATTCATATAAGAATTCCTTCACACTCAACCAAATAAAATGTGTATTTCTTTTAGTTTGTCCTATCTACATTTAAATAGATTATCGATGTTATATATTTGAGTATATTATTCATTTTGAGACTAATTCACTTGTTTATTAGTATAGGTCCCTAGGTGCATTATATTTTGTTCGAGTAGTTTTAAGCTTAAAATGTTATACTCCCTTGTATCTAGTACACCATGTCTTATTTACTTTTATTATATTTAAAAGCATTTAAATTTAAGATTAAAATAAATAAAGTACATTATTTTCATTTTATTATTAATAAATTATAACATATTGTTGATATCATCATTGATTTATGTGTAGTTATCATTGCAATTGCCTAAATGCAATCCATTTTAGCTTAAGTCTATGCATGAACCTTTATAATTCCTTGTGATGGGGTCATCATGTATGTGTGATTATAACTACATTCAAAAGATTACTCTTTTCATATTTTATTTTGTTTGTGTAGTCTTACACATTTTAAGAATGTGTGAATCCATGTTTTTTTGTATACCCCATATACTATATAGTGTATACTTCTTATTGTTGACTTTGTCATATAGAATATTTAATGAGCTTATTAAATATTGACCTAACCTATTTGAAAGAAGCTCTATCTTAAATTACATTTTTGCATAGAATTTCCATGGACTTGATATTCCTTGATTCAAAAAGAGCATTGACAAGCTTTTAAATTTATAAAAATCATGTTTTCATTATTTTAAATTTTTAAAATTCTATTGTATCTATAAATTTTTATTTATCTCATTTACTTTTAACAAATTTTCTATTAGCTTTTCCTTCAATTGCTACATAAGTTGTTATAATATATAGTTTTTTTTTCAAATTGATTGGTATGTAATGTTTCTATAATGTCACAATCTCTCCTCTAGAATGTTACACTATATACAATTAATTTTAGGTCTTCGTGTACTTTATTAGGTTGTTGGAGGTTCGTAATATATATTTTCAAAATAAGATGTTAATTTCCTAGATTTTTAATCTTTATTCTCCCATTTACATGTTCATGAAGGGTTTATTTCTTGTTAAATAATGTTTATGTCATTTTTTTTGTGTGTTTATGTCATTTTTTTAATGATTTAGGATTATAATGATCATAATTATGATTTTCCATAAATTGAATGTACAATATCTAGACCTATGAATACTTTTTATACCAATTGTAATACTTAATCCCCTAAAAAAACAAGATATTAGATTCAAGTTTGTTAAGGAAATATACATGATTTTATTAATTTTTACACTCAAATGATTTTTTTGTACAATAATAAAAATTATGTCTTGTATAACTAATACGCTACAAGAATGTTTTTCAAAGCTAAGGAATATTCGAGAAGTATTTTGAGATATTCTAACTTGACAGTTGATAAATCTATAAAAGAAAAAAAAAGTAGATAAAACACTATAGCATGAATAGTGGTTTCCCTTTATTTCATCAATGACCATACTTGGTTTCCATCTCAAGCTAGTCATCTTATTTTCTATTACATTAGGCATGGAAAGATAATTAAGCATATGCAAAATTGTCCAAAAGCAATAACCAAAATTTTTAGCTAGGACTTACAAGTGCATATTGTTTATTATTAAAAACTTTATTAGCACTTTATCAATATTTATACTACCTCTTCCTGGTTCTACGAGTTGATTGTATTCTTGGATTTCATAGATACAGTTTGATAAGAAAGGGTAAAAATGTTATTCATGAATAATCATAAAGTTTTTTGAGTTTTAAGCTCAATGAAACAAATAATAAATGAATATCACCATATCCCACCAAAACAAATCAAATGGAACCAATCAAAAACCACATAAGAAGATCAAAGGATGGGAAGGGATAAGGAATTCTATGAATTCTATGTTACGTGGCAAACTAATTAGTTTCTCCTTAACTTTGGCATAACATTGTAGTGTTATGTTGACCAATATATTGATTTTTTTGTGTCATTCATAGATAAGTCTCAATGTTGTAAACCATATTAAAAAATAACTTGTATGAAAACTATTTTATGTTGGAAACTAATACTTTGAATGTTGAATGGTCGATATTTATGATGGATGATTTGGAAGGAAATGATTTTGTGCAACAAATTTATGTTGAGGTCGAAAAGATTGTTTTAAAATTTATATATTACCCTCAAAGATGATATTTTTAGTTCAATTATTTGTTTTGATGTTAATTGGTTATCACATCAATTTCTTTAAGAGAAATAAATTAATAATCAATCCTCATTATTGGCATGGCTTGAGTATAGATGTTCCCATTTACTCGTTAAAGCTGATAAGAGGGTTTCATTTAGTGCATCCACTATTGGGTGTGGGATTCTTATTGCATGAGGATAGCTATTCCATCCTTGCAAACATCCCATAGTACAATCTCAGTCGATGTTTAATTCTTTTTCAAATATAGATGTAGACAAGGGGATAACACAATTAATATTTAGGATTATCTATGTCTTGTCTATGAGAGATTTAATTTAACTTTTGAAGTTGTAAAATATTCAGTATTTACTAATTTTTCATCCACATTTTGATTTGTTATGTCATGTTTAAAATTATAGTGGGAGCGTGTAAAGTGGAGTGAAGGAGATGAAGGTACTCATGAAGCACCAAATAAGTTTGTCTCATAAGATGTATTAGAACCTTTTTCCATACTTAATATTTGTTTGTTCCTAATTTTCATACATGCTTATTTTTCATTCTTATAGTAGTCAATAATAAACCTCTTTTGACCCACCTTCTAATTTTTATGTTGGTTTTATGTATTTTAGGTTGACGGGGTGGACTAGAGCTATGGTGATGTGGGTGATAATGACCATCATAATGACTTCATCCCTAGAAATGTGTATATGTACTTATTATTATTTATTTAATAATTCTCATACATGTTTGTTGTTCCATTTATGTTTTAATTGACATATATATGCCAACCATTGCGATAGGATGAAGTGGAGTCAAATAAGTGTAATGAGGACATCAATGAAGATGTTGCTAATAATGATGATAATAGATGGATTTTGAATGCTTTGAAGTCTAACATAGAGGAAGAGGTAATGAATCCTATAATAACATTTTCTTTTCTTTGAGGATGTTTTATTTTATTTGTTGATTTATGATTATAACCTAAAATGGTTTCCTTATTGAATCATAGTTTATGGGCAATTGAATTATTGTGGATATGGGTATTATGAAGTGATACTTTCACTATCAATTTTTTTGGCCATGTGACATATTTATTGGTGGTGGTGGTCATCCATTTTGGTCACTGGATAGACTTAACACTCATTATCTTAAGATTCATGGTTGATAGCTCATTCTAAGGAGTCCCGTAGGACATGTTGGTAGTGGGAAAATGAAGCCAAAATAAAGATCATACACTAAATGAAAAATGGAATGCAAGACAAAATATAGAATCTTAAAATAATATATTATCATCAAGAGAGATACGCTATAAAGATAGTGAATGGTGAGGGAGAATATTTCCTAACTATATAATCTCAATGAGATAGCCTTGAAGTCTATTAGTGATTGAATGATTTCATATGATTCAAGTGAAAAAATGGTATGGTGAAGTAAATCCTACACTATATGAATAAAATATTGTCAATAAATGAAGTGATAAAGATAACAGGTGAATTAAACACAAGGTTCATGCAACAGTGGACCTCAAACTAGTTACAATTTCTTGAATGGTTTGTATGAAGTATAAGTTAATTTAATTATAGGTTTAATAATATTAACATTGATATTTCTAAAAAAATAACCATATATAATTAAAATATGTGACCCTCATACCCATTCTTTTGATAGAGTAACTTTCACAAAAAGGTAAAAGGGTTTGTTATGGGACCAAAAAAAATGAAACTGTTGATGACAAGTTGCCTCATGTAAGTAAAGATAGTGAATATATCCTAAAAAAATGTTATTATACTTCAATTTGTCACCAATATTTATATAAAATTTTATGTATTTTTTGTGTAAATTTATTTTATAATATGAACTAACAAAAAATTGAAAGAAAAGTAGGGTTTTAGATGAAATGAGGCATAACTATAAGATCGATTATACACCATTAACCAAGATATTGTGAAATATCATTTTTGGTAGGGAAGTAATACCTACACACAAGTGAGAAACTAGACAAGATAGATTAATAAAATAAGGACATAGATTACCTCATAAAATACCACTTCTAGGAAGGGGTAAGATGACCTTCATAGAGGTCAATCCATCTATTTGGAAATTAAGATGATAAAAAATAATAATGTTAATTATAAATACTTGTTGATAATTTGATAACATATGATAAAGAGAGAATCTATTCTTCCTCTATTCCATTAATGTAATCAAAATAGTTGAGCCAATAATCATGTGTAGCTTCGATATCTTCTTGGATAATTTCTAGCTAGGTTGAGATGTCATCAATATTAGGATTGAACCCAATGGCACAAAGACTCAAATCAAGTGCAATGTCACTCTGATCAACAAAGATGGGTTGGGGAACAATTTTTAAATAAAAAATGTTTACTATCTCGTGAGGTTCTATGGGAATGGTCATCTAAATGTAGGGTCCATGCTTATAGGAAAACAAAATGATCAAAATAGACTAGGGCTACGGAAAAAATCCTTAGAAATGGGCTCAAATTCAACAAATTAATAGTTTTAATAGGGATCGATGTTGATTCATATAATCAGTATCAATTTTATCAATATTGATAATATTGATATGATTGACATCAATTATGGTAAAATTCCTAAGAAAACTAAGTAGTTGGTTTATGGTTTAATAAAATGGATTCCAAAGATAATTGAGGTGTTCTACAAAGTAAACTAATGATATTAATAAAAAAAATAAGATAATAAATTAAACTATACTAAAATGGAACACACTACTAACCTTTAAAATGTCTTAGGATGATGCTATGGATCAGAGATGTATTCTAATTTCCACATAGTCATACCAAAGATTCAAAGCTTTGATGAGACAATGTAATGTCTGTACTATAAAATATATTAAGCATTGTTTTTATCTCTAGCATTCTATGCACCTTGAAACATAGTTTTAGGATCTATTTAGGTTATTTTTAGCCATATATAAGTAATTGACACCGATCGGACAAAATCGGTGTCGATCATAGGGAATTGCTAATGATTATACCTTTTCTTAGAAAAACACATATAACTTGGTTCTAATCATGGGGTAATTTGAGGAGGGGGTTTTTTAAGTTATTTCACATGATTTTTATTGAGGGTAAGTTTTTACGATGGTGGGATAATTTAGATTTTATGGATTTTTAAAGATTTAAGTGGTTGGTAAGGGTAAATAGTAATTAATGAAGTAATTACCATGCGTAAATATAAACAAGGGTGGTGTGTAATAAACAAAGGGGATTTAAGACATATAAAGACATTATTATGTAGGGTATTTATCATAACAAGGAACTATAGTGCTCATGGACCTTCAAGGAACCATCCTTTTGGGGTGAGTAAATGGTTGCAGGATTAAGACTTATCACCAGTGATACCTATAAATCTCATGCTAAAAAATAAAGTGGATGCTGAGTTACACCATGTAGTTAAGAATTTTTTTTATTTTAAAATATTTCATATGTTTTTGTATGGTTTTTAGTGTATCTATGTATAGTGAAATCTCCATATTGTAGACATTTAAAACATTGTTAAAAAATCAAAGTCATAGAACATGAAATGAAAGCAACAATTAAATGAGAGGGAATATATAAATCAACATATAATTAAATGAATTAATTATAGTAATAAGGCACTGATAAAAGGTATGAAGGAGACCTACCAAATAGTAAATATTAGCCAAAATTGGCTACTATTGGTGAGTAACATTCAAAAATTTGGTCATCATGATCTTCAGCTTGTTGATAGCCTTTTGAGAGGTTTTATCTTGGTTTAAAAGTCAGGCTTTATCATAAAATGATGTATTATCAACTTTATATGCTCATTTTAAATTCTCCTATAAGGTTTATATTTTAAAAAGTGAGAATCAAAACCCTTAGTATTTTCATTAATCCCCTTCACTATAATTTTATGACATGTTTTTGGAAAGATTGAGGTAAATTTGGAGAAGTTAAGGTAGTGAGGAGTTATGCTTTTATGTTTTTTTATAAATTTTCCTTATGCAGGACTTCATTATTAAAAGTCATGAAGGTATAGGTCAATATAAATATAATTTTTTAGAGTGGCATGGTTACACATCAAAGCATTAAATGTGATCCTTGGCCTAATTGGTTTGTAATAGTTTGTACTAACCCTCTCAAATGAATTTGATACCTTGACAACGTATTATAAGGATTTTCAAGTGTATTAAAGGCCAAAATGGTTATTTATATGTAAAAAATACAATATTAAAATACATTAAATGTGGGAAGAGATAGGAAATAGTCAAATAATATTTGTTTTGGCAGTTATAATGCATGTTTCAATATTATTATTTACCAAGAAGTTAGTTTCAAGAAGGTTTATGAGGTTGAGAAGTAAATGGGAGCTTAAATGAATGGTTTTTAAGAGTGGGAAGTGTTTTATTAACTTCCCAAAGTTAAATACATGATTTATAATGTGTTACATGTCCAAATATGTATAAAACCTTCTCTATTTTCCATCATGTTTCTTGGCAGCCTCAAGAAGATCAACTAGTTTGAGGATGGTATGCAGAGGAGAGAGAGAGAGAGTTGGTTTAAATTATATTGGGGATATATATGGGTACTTATTAAATTAAAATTACATTCATTTTTTTATATTTTTAGAGGCCATGATTTATGAATAATCGTTAACAAAATAAGATGCCTTTAAACCCTCTGAAAACCCCACGAGCACAATTTTTATTGTATAAATGAGTTTGGAAGTTTATAGATGAAAATGGATGATTGTGTGAACATTTAAATGGTTTCTAAAATCCTCACACATCATCCTTAACCATCACTTTGCACGTGTGAGTAGTCCTTAAGGCAAAAAATCTTCATTTTGAAGCATGTTGTAAGCTAGAGGTAATGGGGTTTTGATGATCTTAGGGTTTCAGAAAGATGAGATCATGTTGGTGAATATCTAAAATTTCCTCCATATCTCCATAATTATTTTTAAGGTCACTAAAGATATCATTAATTCCTATAGGTCCTACAACTCCTCAGAAGCATAGTGTTCTTTCTAGGTTGCAGGTGTATGAATGAAGATAAAAGGAAGGTTGATGAGAATGTGAGATATTTACAGTATGATAGTAATGGAAAAAAGTTTTAAATATGGTAATTAGGCTTATCAGATTATCTACAGACATTTTTAAGGCAAGTAATAGGCCCAAAATGGTAATAAAGTTATAAAAGTACACGTGCCAAGTTGATTATGCTTATGGAGGTTTTGCCTTGAAGAAACCAATAAGGAAAATTGGTTTATCATATTTTGAGGATGATCTAAAAAATTTAATAAAATATTTAATAGGTAAATAAGGGATAAAAAAATCAGATAAATACCATTCATTTTCAGGATAGAACTATGAAGAGGATGAGCACCTACAGGCCTGCCTCTAAAGACATGGATAAACTTGCTAGTTATGAGGTAAGCTGAGGTATTAAGAATATTTTAGAGTGAAGATAATATTTTAATAGGGTAATATAATTTTTTGAATTATTTAAATTATAATAAATTATATATGGAGGTATATACTCATTTACAACAAATGATCACCTACAATTCTCTTGTGCTTCATGCCATATTGACTATGTAAACCTATAAAAGGTTCACAATGAGTATCTAAGGCTGAGTTGAGATTTATATAACCTATGGATGGGTCATGATATATGTACATAGGATGATAAAATTACCATTAATATATTAATAGGATGTCAAGGTGAGAAGGCACAAGAAAAGGTGCTTAACAAGCCTACAAAAAGACCTACATATCTATGTGAAAAATAAGAAAATAAGAGTGAATTATGACTTGATCAAAAGATTTTATGGTGGTTTATGATGTTAAAATAATTAATTACTGATTTAATTTTTCAAATTTTACATATAAGTTGATAAATCATTAAAAAGGAAGCTATTCTCAAACTTTGATAAGGTATTAGGTCTTGAAGAACACCTAGAGGATTGCTTGTGCAAAACATGAGAAAAGGTGATTTTTTTTTCCTTGGTAATGAATTTTTAAGGTGATGATATTTGATTTATAATATTAATAACAAATTAAAAATTATTTTATACCTCATAAAATCAAGAAGACACCAAAACAAAGACCTTTAGGGTCAAAATGGCAAATCTACCTATAAACCCTCATTAGATCACAACAGGTTTTGGGCCATTTGGGGAGTCACTTTTATTTAATAAGTGTTTGAGAACTTAATATTAGTTTTTTAAGACCTATTAAAATCATTTATAGATGAAAACAAAGAATTATGGAGATCAATTTTTCTTAAAACCTCATATCAACCTCTTGGATCGAGCTTGTATAGTCAAGAAAGCCTGATTCATCACATTATAATTTACATGATAAAATGCATGGGAAATAATAAAATTAAGGAATTTTAATATCACATATTCCTTTCCACTTTATGGTAGTTTTTATGAGAGATAAGAATTTTTATTTAGGAATTATCATTAATAAGTTACATACCCTAAAACCCTCCTAAAACCTTATTTGGAACCTTAGGTTTGAGTTTTGATTTATAAAAGATTAGAATGAATTTTTTTTGTCTTATAATAACCTTTATGACATATTTAGGTCCTATGATAATATATTTTATCCATTATTTGGCATGTATGAGAGAGAAAGGTATAGAAAAGTGGTTTGAAACTACACTTTTGGACTAATTTGCATAGTACTTGAAGATATAATAATATCTTATCAAATCAAGGAGACCTTTTAGACCTAGGTAAAGGTTCAATACCCTCTTAAAAATATTTCAATGTTATTTCATTATGATACATCAGGGTAACAAATCCAGGGGTTAGTTATAATGAATAATGTGTATTTGCCTTGCATGAGATATGATCTTGAAGATATATTTAAAGCTAATAAAAGATAGGAACACCTTAAGGCATCCTCATAAGAATTTCAAGACTCCCTTAAAAGAGTATTAAAGTTCCAAATAAGCCATCTCTAAATAATACATGAGATATGCAGACAATAAAGTATTAGGTCTATGACTTTCTCTTATAAGACCTAAATAAGGTATTAAAACCTTTAAAAAATGGATCGTGTAGTTGAACAAGATGGAACATACCTGATGCACCTTGAAAGGACAAGATAGAAGGCTCCCAAATGGTCATGATTTGTCAAAAGGTCAAAAGTGATTTGCTATAAGTGGATTTATAACTTCTCACTTGAAAAGGTCATTTTCAAGATGTCATAGTGACTCATTAAAGAATAACAAGGACCCCTATACCACCTTTTGAGTATCACCATAAAAATAAGTGTAAACATGTTGAAGAGATATTTCATGACTATTTCTCAGTAGGTTTTCTTATTTGTAACCGGTTCAATGAGTTCTTGGTAGCCATCATTAGTTCTTGACACCTATCTTCTCTTTCTCTCTCTCTATTCTTATTTATTCTATATGTATGCTTCATTTTGGCATTGTAAGGATCCTTAACCTGAGTATGAAAAATACTTACTCATGTAAACACTTGTACTTTCCTTTTATATGAATATAATCTAATTTTCATCCTTCTTAATGTTACAGCTAATGTATACTCATGTTGGTTGACAAATTTTAGTAGTAGTGTCATATCTCTCTTATATTTGTGTTATCTCATTACTTATTTATAGGTTATTAGTCATATTAGAAAGTAGATGGTCTTACATTGTCTAAGTGTGGATATTTATTCATTAGTGTCTCCTATGAGACATATTGATCACCCCTCTGAGTTATTGTCTTGATTTTCATTATCATACTTAAATACTTATGCCTAGAGGCTAATATTGAGTTAGTGTGATAGGTTTCAATCTATTTTCATGTTCTTAGTGAATTATATTCAAGTGGAGGGTATTGATTTTGGTGCATCATCTCTTTATTTTTTTACTTTATCTCTCTCCCTTTTCCTAGCAAAGCAATAGGCTTATTTATAGTTTTAAGGTGAAGCATCAAGGGAGATAGCCCTATCTAGAGAGTCACCTCATTGATTAGGCCACCCAAAACCTAGATGTGTCTCCATGCTATCACCTAAGTGAGGAGGATTGAATAACCTCATCAAGGGTTCTAGTTAGTGTGATAACAGTAACTACCAAGATGGTTAATGATAAGGCGCTCTTAATATTACATCATTCCAAAAAAAGATAGAAGTGTCAGATCCAAATTATGCACAAGCAAGCCCATAGATAGAATAAATGGGATATTTGGGGTGATATCTAGTATCTGGGGGATACCTAAAATGGTGACCAATTAAACTCTATATTATTCCTATAGATAGAGAGGAGATGTGACCTCAACCAACTGATTAATTAGGATAAAATATCTCAACCAACTGATTAATTGATTAATAAATGGGGATCTTACTTTGGGGAATCATGAATGGAATAAATGATATCGATGTAAACCACTTCATCTATATTTGGATATAAGATATCAAGAATCAAATCATTTACTCTTTAGGTCTAGGTGAAAGGACACTCGATCCCCCCTTCAAAGTATTTTAAAATGGAAAAATAATGAATCACATCACAGAATGCCGTAAGAGGACACAATGAACCTATCCATAAAAATGGAAAAGTTACATCACAATAAATGATGGCATTCAAACTAAAAAATCTTAACATTGTGAAAACAACACAAAAAATTCAATATGAAGTGTCAAATGAGTGGAGTGAGGAAAATATATAAAGAAGAGAATATAAATTGAAATACATTTTTAATTAATAAACAACAAGTGCCTTCTATAAATTAATCTTTAGTAATCTCCCTAAGCACATATCCATCTACGTAGCTACCAAAGAATAGAAAAAATGGATTGATCAAAATTACTCATCCCTTTCACCGACTCATAAAAGGAATATATGGGGATTGACTTCACACTTAGGTAGACCAAATAATAAAATCCCAACCTTTTTTATTTCATGGATTCAGTTAAGACCACATTATTAAAAATGGATTGATCAAAATTACTCATCCCTTTGACCAACTCACAAAAGTAATAGATGGGGATCGACTTCACACTTAGGTAGACTAAATAATAAAATCCAAACCCTTTTAATTTCATGGATGCAGTTGAGACCACATTATTATCTTAATTAAAAGCCATGGGGTCATAGTTAGAAGTCTTGTTTATACCAGATAGGCTACAAGGGTAGAATTAAAACATCTGATTAAGCTTCCTAACTTTATTTAGCTAGATGAACTAATGATGACTCTCATGAGTTATTATAATGAAGTCATAATACATTTATCATAGAATGTTACCATTCCAATAAATGCAAACACAATAGCATAGTACACTAAGATTTCAACAAGAGGAAAGTCTTAAGAAACTAAGATTCCAATAAGAGGGAAGTATTTTTCATAATTTAAAATGAATATCCCTCCCATCCATTTTGACATCAATTATAAATATGAGAGAGACTCCTGAGGAATCCCAAATTATTCAGTGGTTGATGTCATAGTGAAGGTCCTAACTAAAAACATCACCAGACGATACTAGAAAATAATGAAAAGTGACAAACAAGAAACTAAGGGGGTGACCAACATCATATCACATGATATTAATTGATAAATACTTAAATTAACTAGAGTCCTTGGTCACTGATCCAATTTCCAACATCAAGAAGGCTATTAAAACTACTTTGTAGACCTTCCAATGCTAGGTTTTAATATTGTTTCTATGCTTTAAAATTTTTAAATTCCCCAATGGCCATATTGAAACTAATGTAGGATATTATACTTACACTACTTTCACCAATCTTGCATGGATTATAATGGGCCAATACTATGCACATATTAGAAATTTTGACCAATGGTGGTTAGAACTCTAGGGCCTCATTAATTCTCACCCTTAATTGCCTACATATGTATTTAAATATTTGAGACCACTTTCCATGTTCATCAAACCATATAACAGGGTCCAGATCAAAATTCATGATCTTACAAAGTCACTAGTCACACTGCTCTTTTTCTTCATCACTATGCTAAAATCATAGACAAAAGTGTTAGGGTAAAAAGACATGGTCGCATAATTAGTGCCGTTTCTATGATCTATTCCCCTCCCCCCTAATTAGGAGTAGACATTACTTTAGAAATAAGGATAAGTGTAAGAAAATTATTAGGAAAAACTAAAACCATCCACAACATCATCACAATTATCCATAGGCAACCAAATATATCTAGGTCATAGAGCATTTCTTCCACCAAAGAATAAGACTTATAATTCAAATTTATGGATGAGAAATAAGAACATTTTGAATATTTTAGCTAAATACAAGCTTAAAATATTTGGGGTCATTGATGAGGAAGTTTAAAAATCCATGTTGGATGACATTGTAAGGGATGTCTATGAGGAATAAGAGGAGAATAAATTCTTATTTTGGAAGGTAGTGTGCATTTGACAATTGCATAACAATGTTTCATCTCTACTATTGGTATGAATATATGCACCTGCTAAATCCATCATCGTGGACACTATCATAGAAGAGGAGGAAATAAAATTTATAATTTACTCCATTTTACAAGAAGGTTTAGTAGATGTAAGATTATCATATACAATGACTACACCACTATAAACTATCAAATAACAAATGGGGATGGAGAAACCATCAACACAATAAGGAATTCCTTAGCAACCACTAATGTGTAGATTGTGTACATAGTATGATTCTATGACATCACCTATAGTTTAGTAATTAATGGGGCACATTTGTCATAATTCAATATGTTGTAGAAGAGTCGGAGTAAGAAAATGGAATGTCGGTTATGTACACCTTAAAAGCTAAGTGCCTAACTAAAATTGTGGTCCCACCTAATCATGCCAAGATTCTATTGAGTTCAGGAATAATGGTTATTTATACACCTTATTCCTATATACAACATTCCCCAATTTATTCTCCACTCAAATCACCCCTTTCTACATCATTATTCCCTTATACCCCTACTCATGCAATTCATCTCAAGGCAAAAACTACATAGCAACAAACTACACCACAATAACTAATAGTACACCAAAAAATAGAGTAACAAAAGCCACATGTGCATATCACATAGAAGAAAGTGTATGAAAATAAAAAGGTAGAGGAATAATCTAATAGGGAAAAGTAAGGGATGAAAATTTCAAACTAGAGAAGGCCAAGAAGGAATAAGAATAGAAAAAGAAGAAATAAGAATAGGAGAAACATAAGAAGAAAGACATATAGAAGAAGAGGAAATATGAAGAGGAAGCTACAAAGAATAATAAAGAGTAATAATAAAAGGAGATGAAAGATTCATATAAAATTAAGGTAGAGGCTAACACAAAAACCAAGGAAGTGAAATAAATAAACCCCACACAAGCAGGAAGACTTAAGAAAATGGCTAAAGAGAAAGCAACCAAGGATACTACATAACAAGGTGAATAAGTAACTGAAGAGGCAAGACATTTGTTGAGGTAATTACCAATGCAAAGAATTAGATGAAACTAAATAAAAAGGTTAAGTTCATAGATAGAACAAAGAATTCCCAACCTTAGGAAAAAGATGCGCAAAAGATAGAGCAGGCCAAGAAATAATTGACTCCTAAAAATTAATATCCTTCTAGCACATCACAATACTTAGGATCAACGTAAGGAGGTGACTAAGAAGAGGCATCACAATATATGACATAGATAATTAGATAATGGATGTGATATGTCCAAGCTCCACTACTATGATGTATGACATTCACACTCTCTATGACATAAATCTAACAATAGATAATACTGGCCATAACTTCTCTAACATAACTTATTTTAGTCATGATAATTAAAGAGGCATCACTTGATATGACCCAAATCACCTTGTAAAAGTAGATTGATTGAATTTTTACGTTTTAAAATTCAATTTATAGTAAGGTAAAAAAATGAAGCAGGATAATTTCTAGCTAAGGGAAGAAAACACAGAGTTTCATACAATCCTAGCTAATGTTGGCAACATTATAGATGATATTTTTATAGTGATGGTTGTTCACCTTGTGCGTGACTAGCTGATGTTAGAGAAAAATGAACTCACAAATTTAATTTATCAATTTAAAAAGGATTAGGTGGATGTACACAAACTATAATAGATCTGAACATAAGTTCAAAAAATGAAAATTGAAATAAAAATGATATTTGAGATCCTCAAAGAATATCATCAATTATTTGATGTTATTGCATATCGAGCCACACAAACTACTCATAGTATGATTGATTGGAAGCATCTACTAGAATATAATTTGATAAAGGTGATGCCAAATTTTTATAAAGTAGAGGAAGACAAAATAGATATAGAGGATCAAATGACCACCCCTGACTAAATGGACACTGCATTGAAATATTATATTGTGTCAAGAGATAATGTCATGGAGAATATGAATACATGGAAAAATGATATGATCCACAACATGTTCATTAGTTTTTAGACACAACACTACAAAAATAGATTAGAGAATATGTCACAAGATAATCAATGTAGGGTATCACAATAAGAGGATATTATTTATATTATAGATGATGAATCGATCTAGACCATTATGTAAATCTAGTCTCCTTTATGCACATTGATTTGCATTATTTGGGGCATAATAGTTGACTATATGCATTTAAAATAGGATTTTTCAATTTAGATATCTCCATTTCTAAGATAATTCATGAGCCCCAATTCATTCTACCAATCCATCTCACACAAGAGCTTCAAACCAAGAAAGTGTTAAAAAAACTCAACCAACACTTTAACCATAATAAATTTTTCCATCAGCTAACTCTTCAGTTTAATCATCTTCCACACTAAACTTAGTCACGCCATTTCCTCCAATTGGACCATATTATATAATAAAACTATCTTTCAAAATTAATTTAGAATCTCCACCATATTTTCACCCTGAGTCAACCCTAATTGTGCACTCAATGCATCTTCCATCTTAGTAGGTATTGGGAGTCATCATTTTTAACTTTTTTTTAATAATTTATAAGTAGCGAAGGTCATAATATGTAGGAGTGGGGATATTAATATTAAAAATTTATAAGGGGAAGCACCTTGATTGTGAAAATATATTGAAAACATATAAAGGTTAGTAGATTGGTATATTTCTTAGTTGATAACCTAAAACTTGACTAAGTAGTGCATAAAAGGTGAAAATGGTAAATGACACCTTGAGTGATAACTACAAGGATTAATTTTAAACCAACACTTCAGTGTAATGTAGGAAACTCCACCAAATCTAGAATTTGACACACTTCTTTCAACTTTATCTTTGGATGAGACAACTATGAAAGTCTAAGAAATTATTTTTAGTAGACTTAAAAGTACAAAATTATAGAGTGTGTATAATTTTAAAATGTGTGATGTGTATTATTTTGTATAATTTATATCATTTTGTATGTATTTAACACATTATTTGTACCATATTATATGTATTTTGACAAATAATATTAACTCTAGTGGGACAATCAAAGATATGCTCTCAATGAATGTTTTGGAGGCAACTGATAAGATTTACTTTTGACATGTATTTGTAGACCAAAAAAGTCTCTTTATCATTTGTAATGTAGTATCCTATAAGAGGCACCACATCACAGCATCTCAAATGGGCTAAAGTGTTCATCTGTAACTTGAACTCTTTTTCACTCTGTCGACATGTATTCAACATATTAATAACCAATAAACATCTATCTAGTAGGTTGGATTTGTAGGTGACCCTGATCCTCCCACACCATATGATTTTTCATTGCTAAAATTATAAGTGGTAACCAAAATATATTTCAATATCATATTTATTATGTTTTTCTCAAACAATCAAACTTTGTTGGACCTCTAAGATGTTAATTAATCATTAAAATATTTGGATGGTGGTAGTGGTAATGGTTCTCGTCAAGATTTTTGTATTGAAATATAATATCAAAATTCAAGTATGGTCCAAATAACTAATATAATGGTAAAAAGCAAAAATGTAATAAAAAAAGCTAGATTTACTGAAATTAATTCTTTGCATACCTTTCTTGAGTAATTTCCCACATAGTACAATGTTATTATATTCCCACATAGAGGATATTGGCCCCAAAATAATATTAGTTTTGAAATTGAATTTGTTAAGTTGTTCCAATCATGTGATTGATTTGTACTTCCCAGTCCATATGCTCAATAGACTTAGTAAAAAATTGTCTTATGCCACTTATAGTATGTCACATGATTATTGCCCCAAATCTCATTCACCATTGGTTGACCTCCTCTATTTATGTTGTGCAATATTATTTTCCTCTTTAATGTCCCATTGTTCATTGATAGTAGACTATAATTCTCAAGGTTTAGACCCTCTCTTTCCTTCCACTATGCCACAACAATTTTCACCTTTGCAGACATGGTCTTCACTTCTTTGTGAAAATGCTCCTTACTTCTATGTGCGCCCAAATTACTTTGGTGTGAAACCTATTTCTCCTTTTCCTTTAATGAGTTTTGAATATAATTTCATCCATCATTTTTCACTTATATGTTATTTTCTCTCCCATCATGAAACATATTACAATCATATTGCCACATACTCCCCAAAATATTATAGCATACACCCATGGGTAGGAACTTACATAAACAATTATCATTGAATCTACCAATGTTCATCTCCACTTCAAATTTATCTTAATTAATACTATCCTAATGACCCACTAACTATGAACCTCTATAAGGATTTGGGTGTGCCTTATAGGGTAAACCCAACCTCATCACCATATATATTGACACAAGATTAACCATGTTTCATCTATCCACCATAGGTTTAAAAAATATACCCCTTCTATAACACTTGGTTCAGAGAATATGTCTTCTATGACTCACATCCTCTCTCTTTTATGCATCCTTAAAGATTTTTCTAACTACAAACAAACACTCTATTACTTAGTATCATCCATATGATGTTCCATGGGCTCTGCAACTACTTGTAATATTTGTCCACTGCTAATAGTTCCTTTCTTCTCACCATAAATGTGTGCATGAGGTCCTTCAAATGCATGATGTCTATCTTTCCCACACCTATCACATGTTCTTATAAATATTCCACGTCTATTTATTCCTCTTTTAGAATTAGTTCTTCCTATGGCTAATTATGTCTGCATAATATTTGGACCTTCATCACTCCCTTACTTAGATGTTGATGGTTGTTTTTTACCATCATATAAATTTCCTCTATTTATCTTATAACTCTTCCCATATACTAAATTTTCATCCACTCTTAATTCATATTGATATTCCTCTTCCACTATATGTAATATCACTATGTTTATATTATCTTAGATGACACATTGGAGTCTATTCATGTATTGTGCCACCTTCCCTTGGGTGCATTCTTAAAGATTATTTGAATTGCAAGTAAACACTCTCTTACTTAGGGTCTTCCATATGTTATTCCATGGGCTCTATGACTACTTGTAGGATTTTTCCACTACTAATAGTTCCTTTCTTCTCACCATAAATATGTGCACGAGGTCATTCAAATGCATTATGTCTATATTTTCCACACCTATCACATGTTTCTCTAAATATTCCACATCTATTTTTACCTCTCTTATAAGTGGTTCCTCCTATGGCTCGTTGTGTCTGCAGAACATTTGGTCTTTCATCACTCTATTACTCAGATGTTAATGGTTATTTTGTACCACCATATAGCTTGCCTCCACTTATTTTATAACTCTTCCCATATACCAAATTTTATTCAACTCTTAATGCATATTGGTATGTTGATTCCACTATATGTAATCTAATTACGTTGATCTTATATTATATGGTGCATTAGAGTCTATTAATGTATTGTATCACCTTCACTTGGTCCATCTCACTATGACCTTGCCATATAGTGATCTTTTAAAACTTATTTGTATACTATTTCACAATTAGCTAATTTTTTTTCATATTTTTTAACCTCTTCAATAGATATAGATGATAATATCCATGCATAAATTTTCCTTTTAACTTCACAACCATTATTTCCCAATGAGTGATTTTATCTTTACCCTTATGAATCTGCTCAAGTTTTACCTCATTCCACCATAGATTTATGGGTCCATTAAAAAAAAATTCTATAATATTTGCCTTGTGCTCATCCCTTTCTTCATGAAACTCAAAGTAATCCCTTTTTTCAAACTAATCTATTTGATTTTCTAGGTTAAATGTTCTTGAAAAACATGAAACATTCATCTGTATTCCTCCTCAAATCTTTAATATAGTTTTAATAAGCTCCTTTTTACCCTCATCCAGTTTGTCATGAATTATTCCTAGTTCTTATTCATCCATTTCTTGTAAATCTCCCTTTGCATCACTTACATTATCCTTGAAAATGATTCCTCTTATTCTATCTTCCTTCACTACAACCAACTTTTTCTACATTACTTGCAACATTTTTGAAATCTCTTCTAGTTTTCCAATCATACTTACAACAAATTCAGTTTCTCTTTCCACTCTTTATAGAGGTATCTTGAGTTATCTATAAAACTTATATCTAATTCTACACATCTTAAAAACCTGTGAATATCACTCAATTCACTCACTATCTATTATATACCCACCTTATCAAAGAAGAAAGAACTCAAAACCATCAATCTATCCACCAAGAGTTATAACATTTCCCTAATACCAAATGATCTAGTCATGGTTATGATTCTCAATAAATATCTTCCTTATATAATTTAACCCAACAAAAATTAATGCAATTAAATAGCAACCATAATAATTTACTCTTTATTAAACAAAAAAGGAGAGAATTTGCACTTATATAAATCTATCATATGGCATAAAAATATCCCACAAGCTTAAAAACACATAGTGTTACCCAAAGTCTTCATAAGGACATGATTCAACCTTTTAGTCCTTGTCAAGATATAGGCATAGATATTTGTAACCTAATCCCACCAATATTTACAATTTAGAATTTTAATCTATAGGTTTTGAATATCCTCTCACAAGTGGATGGATCTGTTTATATAGTTATAAGATCACCTAATTATATTAATTAATCTCAACAACCAAATAATGCTTTAAATATTAAATTTTCCTATTACAACAAGATGAATTCCAAACATTAAATTCATAATTTAGTTCCAATGACCCATAATAGTACAATGCTATGTAATATAGTACTATCTCTTCTATTTATAATGTCAACCATACTTTAAAAGAAGCATTTAGGTATATGAAATAGATCATCTTATTATCTATTAATGACCATGTATTTATGTTGTTTCATATGACAAGTACTTGATTTTCTAGTAGATCTTTTGTATAACTGTAACCATCATATTTGGTGTTGATCTTACCAAAAAAAATCCAACTACCCAAATGAATCATGTTAATCTTTATAAAGTGTTCAATAAAAATATACAAAACTAAAGTCCATAATTAAATGTATCGATATTACACCACTAGATTAAGTCAATACAATGTTACATGCTCATAGTATATTAGAGTCATGATTGTGCAGTGAGAAAAAAATTCACAAATATTCATGGAAGCAAATCCATCCTTATGAAACTATATAATAGAACCATAAACTATGGTAACATACAAGATTATCCCAATGTTGGAAACACATTTAAAAACATCAAAATATCCAAGATTTTATGTGCCACTTATTTCTAACAACCTATTCATGTTTTTTTGGTCCAAGATTTCTTGTGAACCTAGATCT
>JARHVA010007268.1:282500-295000 GCA_037957365.1 Torreya grandis | reverse complement strand
ATTCCAAATTGGGTTGGTAAATTTTACCTATTCATGATGCAAAATGTTTGAAAATGAATAAAACATTCAAATTATTTTGATAAAAATTTAACACTTTTATGGAATGCAATGATAGTAAGATGTGCACAAAATTTAGTTGTTAATACAGTCATGAAGATCTTATAACAAATACATATTTACTCAAAAGTTACTTATTAAAATAAAAAGATAACCATAGTTTATTGAATATAATAAAATAATAATAATTCAATATAACATGTTTTAGTATAATTAGTTATTAACATTGAGTGGCATGTACTTTTGACATATGAAAATATGTCATACGATTATTTTAGAAAATACATTTTTTGAAAACAAAATATTCCTTAATAATATATCAAAGAACATTCTTAGATTTTTACATGTCAAACTTTAAAATTGTTATAAGAATATGTGAATCCACACAAATTAATTAATTACAAATAATTATTTATTTTAAATGAAAACTATTATACCCTCAAAACATGGTAGTGTGTGTATATATATATATATATATATATATATATATATATATATATATATATATATATATATATATATATATATATAACCATTACCTCACATAAATGAATGTTTAATACAAAGTAAAAATTAAAGTAACCAATTTTATCATATATATTTAGAATTCAAAATGGGCACAAATAAAATATAAGTCCAAGACATTTTACAGAACAAGAGTCGTGTAATGGATTTAGTACTTGCTAGTAGAAAATAGATTTGGATTGGTCTTACTTAACTATTACTTGTCCTATCTATCATTTTTTTTTACCGCTAGCAAGGGTAGGGGTAGTTGATCTATCTTTATCTTTAGAATTTGACATTCATTCTTGGGCTCATCTAGGTGTGCCTCATATCCAAAATATACTTTTTATCTATTGTATATTGTATGTCACAATAGCTAAGGTACCAAGATGTTGTCGCATATTAGCGTTAAGAGCACCCAGGGGCCTGTGCATGATTAGGTTGTGCCAAGACCCTTGGGTGCTCAGGATGCTACCCTATGGGACCATCCTAGGAACATGGGTGGCCGAAGGTGATTGGGCTATGCTAAGACCCCGAATTACAAAGTCACCTCTAGTCATGTCTATATGGCTCATTGCTGCCACATAGTAGCCTATGGATTTCTAACCTTTTTTCATTACTCCATTGGTTGGTCATCAAGATGATGCCCCAGGAAATGGGTCATTAAGATGACACCATGTGGCATAATCTCACTAACCCACTCACCTAAAGCCCATCTATTGATGTACAAATAGTCCTAAGATAATGGGTATCCAAGATGATGTCACATTACTCAATCCTGCTAACCTGCTTGCCAATAAGGTCCATTAATGTATAAATGGTCCCAAAGTAGTAGGTCAACAGGATGATGCCACATGACACAATCATTCTAACCTACTTTTTTAGAGGGTTTGCTGATGTACAGATGATCCTGGAATAGTGGATCTCTAGGATGATGCCACGTGGAACAATCCTACTAACCTACTAATATACGAATAGTCTCAAGAAAATGGCTTATTAGGATGACACCATGTGATGTAATCTCACTAACCCACTCATTTAAATGGTATGATGGTGAATACTTAGCTATTTATTTTCAAAGAACTTAGTCAGCTATTTATAATTTAAAGTTGTTGATTGTGCCTTTATTTTATGTTGATTCTTCAAGTGCTCCTTCAAGCCATGTGGTGTCTTTCCACTGATCTATGGGAATTATAATTTAGTAGAGCCTCTAGGTGAGTGGGTTAGCAGGATTGCATAATGTGGCATCGTCATGGTGAGTTATTTTCCTGGGATAGTATGTATATTAGCAAACCCTCTAGGTGAGCATTTTAGCAAGATTGCACCATATCTTCATCCTGGTGACCTGCTATCAGGGGGCATCATCTTGGTGACCTCCCAATGAAGCAAAGAAAAAAAAGGTGACAAATTGATAGGATACTTAATGAAAGTGATGAGCAAGTTAGAAATACTTGGAGGTGAATTTGTTGTGCTGAGAATGCTAGACACCTAGGATGTTGCCTTGTGGTAGTATCTCATGCAATCAGGTGCTTTAAGATAACTAAGATGGAAGCCATTATCTACACAAAAAACATTGAAAAAAATAGAAGAGAAACCCTTCTTTCTTGGGTTATGTTAAAACGAAAAAAGAAACATGTGTATCATTAGATCTAGGGAAACTTAGCCATTTATAGTGAGAATGTGTAAAGTTTTTAGTTCTTTTTTACAAGTATGAACAAATTTTAAAGATGAGTGAAATGCATTTAACAGATCCAAATAGAGAAAATGACCTCCAAAACACTAAAATAGAATATAACTTTGTAAGGCTAATGGGAAAACCCCTTCCTAGATGTAAAGGTCTTTTGATATGCTAAGTCTTCTGTGCACCTGGGATGGTGCCAACAACAACATCTTGGTACCTCAGGGACTATGGCACATGATATGAAGCATATGTAGAGGTTATTTTATACATGTGGCATACCTGAATGAGTCCATGAGTAAAATACAAGCATCAAAGACAAATATACATCAACTTCCCCTACCCATATCAAAATGATAGAAAGGCCAAGTAATATCCATGAAAGATCAAGATCTATTTTTACCAGTATGTACTAATGCCACTGCATGGCGCTTATTTTATAAAGAATATTAAATTTATTTTTTAAACATAATAATATGTCATAATATTTTACTTATTGTACATATACAATATTAAAATTTTATTGATTTATATATATTTATTAATATTTAGTAAAATTTAAAAATAAAAATATTAAAAAAATTAATATAATTTTGAAAAATAATTACATATAATTATGAATTAAATTGATTAATTAATTAATTAATTATATATATATATATATATATATATATATATAATTCTTAAAGTATAAACTACCCCAAAATTAATATCCAATTAAAAGTAATTGTAGGAAGCCTTTAACTTAACATAGCATTTATTGTGCTAGATCAAAATAAAGTGATGGTAAGAAATACAAAGACAACATCATTTTATGAATAAATCATACAGGAATTAATACATAAATCTCTTTTGGAAGCCCAAAAAAGCCATAAATTTTGAAATAAGCATTAAATATATGTTATCGCACTTAAGTGGAGCATAGGGTAAGGTTTTCTAATTTAAATACATTAATGTATTGGTATGAAATTATTAATACGTTAATGTGCAAATAACTTTTAAAAAAGTTAGATTCAATATGAAATAAATAATTTTTTTATTTATATTATTGGCATGCTTTCCAATTTTAATTTCTTTTTTATTAATTTTATCTTTTTATTATGAAAATAAAAAGAATCAAATTTTCATTGGAATTAATTATCAAAACTATTTATTTTAAATTTATTTTAAAACTTTATATCTAATGATAAATATTCAACTCAAAAATAACTTGTTAAAAGGATTCAAAGGATTCAATTTCCCTTGTGAAAATTTAACATTGAAACTAATATCAAATTTTAGAATCGTATATAAAATGTTGTTCATTTTGAAACAATCTATTAAATAGATTGCTAATGCCAACTTATTGTATTCTATATTAATAAATACAAAATCGATAAGTTATTCAACCATCAGGTGGTTGAATAAATTAATAAGCAGAGCTCGAAAATGTAGAGCACTCATTCTAATGAAGTTGTATATGGTTGGGTAAGATAAAAAAAGGTTAGGAAACAAAAACATGTGCACAAACTATGATAAGAAATTGACATAGTAATAAACAAGTTATATTTTGTGTCAAGTGTTGAAAAAATAAGGCACATTTGAGCTGTATCTCTACAAACTGATGCGACTAAAATACATGATAGCAATTTTTATTACAAGCAGTATGAAATACCATGTAAAGATCAAAAAAATGTTACAGAAAACAAAAACGTATATGGGTACCGTCATTGTAACTTCTATTAATGCAACGCCAACTTTTTTTCTATGTTAAATGGCTTGATTTTTTTTGAGCATATGCCCTTAAGCATTTGTGTCACAGTTTGCAGTGTCAGGTCTAGAAGATTGTTTATATTCAGGTAATTGGCAGCTTGCAAAGAACCAAAAAACCAAGTAAGCCACCAATTTTTATTAGCATTTGTAGTTATCCATAAGCAAAATAAATTTTAATACATGTCATAGATAACTTATTAGTTTACTATGATAAAATTCAATACTATAATTGATTGGAGCAATAAACTAACTGTGTGCTACCATATACAATAATTTGTTGTCATAGAGATGAGTGCTGCAGGCAGAAGTCAACGTGGTAATGCACAAGTCATTGTAGGGGGACATGTCCCAATTCAAGAAAAATAAGAGTCGATGGTTTCTGTAGCAAGTTCCAAGGCTAGACAAGTAGAAATCACAGTAGCACGTTTTGAAAAATAAAGGTACTAACAAATTTTGTTGATGTTTTCAATGTTTGTACAAAACCAACATCAACCAAGAATTCTAAAATTAAAGGAAAGAGTACATTTTTTTTGTAACATCGTGTGTTTGGATAAATATATCTAAAACTCAGAGATATTGGAACATGGATAAGTCAAATTTTTTTTGGCATAGTCTGTGGAGAACAACATACTAATGTAATTAAAATACACATCCCCTGATAGATGATGAAAGATATTAGGGGATTACAATTGTCAATCAGTATTAGAGATACCAAAATTTGAATTTGAAATGAAAAATGAAGAATGAGAGCAGACACAACAAAGGAAGATAGAAATAAATGTATAGGAAAAGAATATGGAAGGTAGGAATGTTTTTTTTTTTTTTTTCTCTTTAAAAAATGGCAAAATAAGTACCATAGATAAGTACTGTGGAGAAGTATGTAATATTTGCTAATAGATATGATGATGTTGTTCATGGCAAATTTTCCAATGTAGTTGGAATTGTCGTAGTAGAAATGTAGCAACTAAAATGTTTTGCTTATATTAATTGAAGAATATTTTAGTTAATTTTAGGAGGTTTTCTTCCAAGTATACTTGATTCAAAATGTAATCATTTTATATGTTTTCTATTTATACGATGCATTATAGTGAATGTTGGTATGATTATGTTCGGATGTGTTGACAATTTGTGCAATGTGCATAATCATCCATTGAAGGTGTGGTCATCAATATCAAGTGACATACATTTGACTTGAAAATCAAAAATTTTTGTTTTTCAAGTTTTGAAATTATTGAAACTTTATAAATTATTGCAATCTATTTTTCCTTGTGAATAAAGCAATGAATTTGGGATAGATGTTTGCCTCAACATTTGTTTTGCTAAACTTTGTAGATGATATTTTGTATACTTGTCATTTAATATATGCAAAAATGTGTACTGACTTGTGCAAAGAAAGGGAGTTCCTCTAGTTGTGTTCCTGACAATGTTTTTAAAGAACATTATAGGTGTGTTTGTTGATGACAATATTTACTACAATCCAAAATTTATCTGTTTGTAGTTGTCATTGATTATAAGTTTAAAAATAATTATTAAATTTCAATCTTTTAGAAAATAGCTTGAATATGTATATGTTAACTTACAACAAAGAATATTGAAAATGGTAAAGAACAAGAAGTAAGATGTCTGAGTATGGGTAAGTATGATTGCTATGTCTTCTTCAGCTTCACAATCTTTGAGACGGAGTTCTAATTGAATTTTTTTTAATATATCCAACTATAATTGTGGCTAATGAACTCACTGCATATGCGATATTTGATTATACAAGATCGTTTATTTTGGTATTTGGAGTAAGCTTCCATTCCTTGCATATTGTTATAATGTTTTCTATAGTGTCATTTATGTTTAATACAAGACAACATTCAACATTGCATATTTCATATTGGATTCTATCTTTTATAATAAATTATATGATTTAGAGAATATTTTAAGGTGAAAACTATGATAAGATTTTTTCAATTAGTTGGTTGTTGATGTTCACAGTTATTATCAATTGACCAAATATGTCAATAAGATCTACATGCACTATTTTTACATTTGATGGTGAATTCATATTTGAAACTAGGACTATAAATAACTAATACATCACCCTCAAAAACATTGCCACATTTTTTTGTTGAGAGGTCAATAATTTAAATTGGTATCTATTGGCCTTTGTTTGTGATGCAAAAGTGTTTTCAAATCAAAGGTATGACTACAAATATTTTATAGTAAGATATAATGACCCTTTTATTGAGTTGTAAAAGTCAAAGGAAATTACAAGTTATTTTTATGCATGACAATTTGTTAGAGCAATTAGGGAAAATAAAAAAAGTACCGTTTTGGTGATTATTATTGCTCTATTTCATTTTTTTGGTTGTTGTGTTGTTGTGTTTCCATATTTAGTTTTCTATTTGCATTGTGACAACATTATGAAGATATTGTATTTTAGAATTATTAAGGAGCAAAAATAGAGAAATAAAATTTTGAGTATGTAAAAGCAGTAATTTGCCATAATTGAAAAATAGAATATTAACATGTCGGCACCTTTTGTTGTGTTATTTATGTTCCTTGATCAATCTGCTTGGATGGATCCACATATATCTTCTTCCAAGCATTTTTTGTAATGCATAAACATATTTTGATTGGAAGGGAAAAAAGACAAACAAAGAATGCATAATATAAGTGGTATGTTTTTGTTTGTCAGCTTGTGTGTTCTTTTGCTTCCATATTTAGTTTTCTATATTGATTATGACAAGGCTATGAAGATCTTGTATTTTGGCATTGTTAAGGAGAAAAAATCAAGAAATAATAATTGTGAATATGGAAAAAAAATAAATTATGGTAACTAGAAATCAAATATTACTATTTTAGAGATTTTTGTTCTACTATTTATTTTTGTTGATCGATGACTTTGGTTGGATCCATATCTAGTTCATTGCAGGCTTTTTTGGCAATGCATAAACACTTTTTATTACAAGGGGAAAAAATACAAAAAAAGAATGCATAATATAAGTGGCATAAATTACCATTTTTTTTAGACCAATTTATTATTATTATTATTATTATTATTATTATTATTATTATTATTATTATTATTATTATTATTATTATTATTATAAAATTATCAATGTCTATGGTGAAATCCATGTTTTATGTTTGCACAAAGTAGATGTTATTTTATTTGTTATTATACTTTTAGATAGTAAGTTGAAGACAATGTGCATGATGATTTGTCCAATAGGCATCAAAATTACTAAATTGAATGGTGTTGATATCTATATTTATCCAAAAGTGGTCTATTAGAGTGCCTACTTATGTTATTTGCAATTTTGATATTAAATAGAAATTATGTTTATGTGCATGTTTATGCATTGTGTCCAAATTTTTTTGTTGGGATGTTGTTTGCTGAAGCATGTCAATATTGAGATCGCCAACAAATATGACTTGAATATTAGCTGGCAATGTAGATGTTGTTGTTTCTAAAAACTATAATATATCAATAATTTGAGCATGTGGGACTAATTATATAGTAACTATTTGTATTAGTGTGTCTAAATATGATACATTATATGTCATATTCTCCATGTTTGCTATGTAAAATAGTTTATTTATTTTTAAGACAATGGTTTTTTTTTTAAATAGCATTATTCTTTGTAGATTCATTGAGGAGTGACAATGAAAATTTTAGGTAAGAATTGAGTTATTTGATATTTATACAAGTGCTTGTTTCTTAGAAATATAGAATGTTTGCATTCATGAGGTCATAGTCATGGGTTATTCTTTCTAAATGTAATTTCGATCTTTGTGTATTCAATGACATCATAATGAGACTATTATATGTTTTAAAGGCAATCATGAAAAATGGCAACCACTATGCAAAAGTTCGTAGTCTTTGCATCTCAACATTTACGTTATCAGATATGACAAAGTGGTCAACTTCAATCTTATTGGCAAGATACAATGATTTAATGTATTTCACTCATGAAATTGTAGTATATATAAGGCCATGGTTCTTGACTCTAGTAGTATCAAAGGCTAATGCATCCATTGTGAGTCCTTATGATTTATGCATTATTCAAGCACATGCAATTTGTATTGGAAATTGTTCATGTATGGTAGTTTTTGACTTCTTAATGTAATTTTTTCTCAAAATCCTTATTACTAGAGTCCAATTTATATAGACCTAGTAATTTTAGAAGTTTTGCATCTTTTTATGTTGAAGTGCTCAAATTTTAATGTTATTGAATTATATAGAAACTATGTCTACTTGTCTAGGTGTATAATGTTTGATAATCCCACTAGCACCATTTAATAATCCATCTTGTATATCATAGTTTCCACCTATCAATTTAACCAATATGTTTTATTTCAAGATAATTTTGTCAGACAAGTAATGTTTTTCACTATTTTTAATGATTCAATCACTAAATTTCATTTTTTTCAATAGCACTAAATATGTATGTTTCTTATCTAAGCAAGGCAATCATTTTGGCATTGTGATTTTTAACAGCATTATTATTGTGGAAAAAGTATGGGAATGTTGGGTCATAAGGATTAGGTCTATATCATGTGGTATTCAAGTATTCAATCTCTGATATAGTTTAATGACAAGTTATAATCTGGTATTGCATTAAAGACAAAGTGAATGTCATTTTAGAGAATGACTTGTTGCAGTTGAAAGCACTTTAAATTGTCAAGAAAAAAATGTATGGAATTATTTCTCCATGCAAGATCAGTTGTTCAAAAACCCACCTATCTCAAATAGGCTATATTTAGTTAAAGTCACCAATGAAGATAATGCCAATATTTAAAAATGGTTTTATGGCTATATGCATGACTTGGCGATGTCTTTTGTCTATGTTATAGAAAATATGACTTCCTAGTAGAGATATTTCATCTATAAGTAGAACACATAATTCTTGATAACATTTACAATGAATATATTTCCTATGCTATCTCCTCCTATTAAGAACAAATATATTAGGGTGTTTGGTGCTAGTATTATTTTTATTGTAATGTCTTTGACAGTGGCTTGTTTCTCTTTATTATTTTGTTTTCACAAGGTAAAGTATTTGTCTTTGCTTACTAAAAATGGTTGCTTGATTGTCTAAAACATTTTTTTATTTTTGATTGTTGAGTAATTTGTTACTTTTTTTGCAATGCAAATCAAGGCCTATGTCATATGATCCATTGTTTTTGTGGATTTATTTATTTTTTATCATTTTCAATGGAAAATGACGTAGTAGAAGCAATGTCAAGTTTTTTTGTAGTAGTGTAAATATTTCCCCATTTTTTTTATTAACTTCACAACAACCATGGTTTCAATTATATCTATTTATGTCTTATGAGTAAGGTATGTCTTATTCCATGCATAAAAACATTTTACAATCTCTTCATTGTCATACTAGGATATAAACAACTTTGTTTTATCTATAATAGTTTTCAGGATCTATGTGGATATTATATCTAAAATTTTGAATGATGTATGATTTTTTTATTGCTTGCTATTTGTATATTTTCCTATGGAATACACCACGTATTCAACCAAACATACGTGTTATAAATACATCATCTTTGTAACATATTTTTATATAAGAGATGCATATATTATGTCTCCTAAAGTGTTTGGTTCTAGTTTTAATTATTTTGGAGTTTTCATATTGTATGTTCTTTTTGTCTATGGCAATGTGTTTATGAAAATTGTTTTCCTTGAACTATGATATAAAGGAAATGAAATAATAATGTGAATAGCTTAGCGACTAGACATTTTTTGATGTTGGAGAAGTGTATTTCATAATTTTATTATGGCATGTAGTTTATTGTCATTATGAATAGATTCATCACACACTTTTCAAAATGCATTTATCATTGTACGATAAAATTTTGTCATATAAGAGCAATAATATGTTGCAGTAACATATGTGTCAAGAATGAATTGTGCATTTGTGTTAGCATACCACAATGCAGAGTCTGTTTTTGCAAATCCTTTTATCTAGATATCTGATGGATGTCTTTTTAGCATTATGATGGGTCATGAAAGACAAGATAGTAATGAAAATATGTATTGTGTATCAAACAAATCTAAAGTTTATAAAAACATTTAGAATTTATGTTTTTTATATACTTTTTATGCTCAACTTGAAAACAAATTCTTGTAGAATTTTCTTTGTAAAGGTCATTACATTGGTCCAATGGCTCTAATATTGTGGTTTTTGCATTGGAGGTAATGGACAATTGAATTTACAATGACAATTTTTTTTTTTTTTTTACTTGAGAGTAATTTTATGATGATGTGTTTGCATTCTAGCCAAATTACCATCAAGTAACACTAAATTACAAGATATGTAGTTATCTACATTTTTTTCAATTTTAGTATTACAACAATATCTATATATGGGTTCATCTTGTACCTAGAGCATGGTATGCAAGTATTCATTTCCTTTATTTTGAAAATTTATTATGAATAAGTAATCCAAAACATTTCCAAATAGTTGGTCATTTTG
This sequence comes from Torreya grandis, assembly GCA_037957365.1. Lineage (NCBI taxonomy): Eukaryota > Viridiplantae > Streptophyta > Pinopsida > Cupressales > Taxaceae > Torreya > Torreya grandis. The sequence goes on along the minus strand of JARHVA010007268.1, from coordinate 284,527 downwards.
TAACATCAATTTTTTGAATGTGTTGGATATATGGTTAAAATAGAGATTGAAAAGAACAAGATTTTTGCTAATCATCATGTCAATGTTATCCTCTTCAATTGTCTCATTGAGTTTATTATTGGTTTTAGGAGACAATTATTTAATGTATGACATAAAGGTTCCCAATGATGCTCAATAGTCATTAATGTAGAAAAGAATGTTGGCATGCCCAATTGCCTAATCATTGTTAAAATGTTTTTCCTTGAATTTTTAAAATAGTCAGGTGAAGTCCAAATGCTATTGAAATCTCTATAGGCTACTGGTGATTTTAGCATTTTTTCAATGTTGTATTTTTTTCAAACATCTTTGTCATATAATTTTTGACCATTTAATTCACCTTTGTGTATGCATATCCAATCACAAGATGAGACATGATGTATAATGATTTTAATACCTTTTAAGAAAATGTTAGTTATGTGAGTTGTAATATCATTTTATTTGTGCAAAGTCTTCCACTTCACTATTTTTGGGTATGAATTTTTTTGTGTCATATCATTAGGATAACTCAAACCATAGTATAAAGTTGGAAAGCCCATTTCCTCAAAGAATTTGTCTTCGAATAAACCTAATGGTTTGAATCCTTTACATGGAGCAATTTCAATGATCTCATCTTGTAAATTATGTATCAATTTTTATTTAGAAAAGGCATGCACCAAAGATTCATTAATTGGTTCATATTAATTTTTAAGTGTGTCAAATTCGACATTTTAAATAAACACAATGTCAGCTCATTTTTTTTTCAAAATTTTCGTCAAACCTAGGTTTCTAACCTTTATCAATTGCAGTTTTGTATTGCTCATACAGTGGGGAATGAAAAAACTTTGGCAATATATTCATGACACATGAAGGTCTCACATTTCCTATTAAATATGTTTTTTCGTATCTTAATTTGCGATTTATTTTTATTGTAATTATTCTGGTCTCATTCAATTGCCTAGACAATGCTTTTTGGATTTGATCAAAATCTATTGGAACATAATTATAATTATTCCTATGAGGCCATATTGTGAGAGTTTATATCCAAGTTTTCATATTTGTGCAAATGGAATTCTCAAAGCAACCAACCTCTCCACTAAAAATGTTAAATTTTACACAAAAGTTAATTTTTGTTTCTTCTAATATTAAAAAGAGCAACAAATATCATAAATTTTTCATTGTCAAGAGATATTTTGCATTGTTTATATATTTTTTGGCTTGGTAAAAGTGTATCTAACATTGTATCAACCAAAACACAATTAAATGTTTTACAATGTCATTGTCAACTAGAACAACATCCTTTTGAAATTGTAGTTATTCATAAAGTATAAAAAAATGAATGGGCATGTCTTTGATGAATATTAGATAGTTGTTTATACTTTTTACAGCTTTAAAATCATGTTATTTGCATGTAAAGTTTTTACTTTTTTGGCAACGGATCATTGATTTTATAGATCATAATGATTTTCAATACTTGTTCATGCCATTATTTTTTCAATTATTTTATTATATGGTTTGGGTGTATGTTTTGTTTTTGACTACGTATGTTTTGTTTCAAAAAGTGTAATGAGATAAGATGGTTGTTTTTATATTCAAATGTATGTATAGTAAAAATGTCATTTACATGTCATTCTATAACCATAGAAGAAGTTGATTTTATTTCAAAACATTTCAAAGTATCAATATTTGACAAGTTTTTTATAAATACCACAAGGCACTTTAGATGTAATATGACTTTTTCAATTTTTTTGTAATGGCTCGTATGGAATATGAATTATATCCATCTCAAACGAAATTATGTTGTATATTTTCTATGAGCGAGGATAATTGCAATATATTTTTGAAATATTTCAAGTTTTTGCTAACCATATTTTAATGTTGTTTTGTAGAGTGTTTAAAAGCCATGAACAATAAAAGTCATTACCTTTAATGCCACTTTGTTCATATGTCATTCCAATTATTTCAATGTATATTCTCTAGTCATTGCATTACCTTGCACTTCAACAATTAGA